>CM023453.1:89074489-89273188 GCA_013339765.2 Haemaphysalis longicornis | reverse complement strand
TATCTCTATATATATCACCACCACGTCCGATTCTCAAGACGCCATGTTTGTTCTCCCCAGGACGGATTCCCCGCCGCTTCTTCCTTCACTTCCACTCTGCGGCTGTCCTCCTCGGTTTTGTAGTGGATTGGCCGGTGACCTAGGTCTCAGCTTTTTGCTTGATGTTTTACGTCTCTACACTCGGCCACACTGCAAAGAGGTGCACCACCGAGCTGTTTGCGTGGGCCCCTGGCTCTGTCTCGACAGACCCACGAAAGGCTAAAGAGTCCGTTGCAGGTCTCTTCCCGTTGGTTATGTCTCGTGGTTCGGTTCTCTTTCTTTCTGGCCAGTGCTAGAGCAAAGCTTGTTTCCATTGATGAGGAATTCTTCACGCATATTCCAGAAAGATCCTCTCCGGCGTTTCTAAGCGGCGTGTTTCTGCTGTCAATGCTGTCCGTTTGTTTGAAGGTATTCCTCCCTCTCATGGTCATTTGGTTCTCGTTTCATTTATGCGTAAGTCCATCTTTTTTTCCACGTGCTTGCCTTCAAGATTTTTATTGTCGGTATCGGTAATTGTCGCAAAAGCATCCTTGTCTGTAGCAGGTGTATCCTATGGTCGTCGTGCTTTTCATCTTTCGTTCGGCGTTTGATGCTACCTCGCCGCTGGCTTCGGCCTCATCATTTTTAGCTGAAACGATGTCCTGATCCTCAATGGATTCTTCATAAATGTTTGTGGATGAGTTTCCCAAGATGTTGGTATCGGTCGTCTTTTTGCCTTCTGGTCGGCACAAGATTCTCTTCCTGGGTAGTTCATGTTACCCATCGTGGTAAGCGGAATGTGGTCTTTCACCGGCACCTTGGAGTTGTTGCAGGGCTCCATTCCAAGGCTCACGTTATCTTTGTTCAAGGATGTGGGCGTCGTGATGTCTGAAAAGTGGTAGGACCCGTCCTCACTTCGTTCTCTGGGCGGGGTAGGTGTGAGCGCCACCACATATGGCTGCTGCTGCTCCGCCAGACTCTTGATTGCAACCGGGAGAGCGAAGAACGGTGAATGGTGCTCCTCACATTCATGTCGTCGAGCTGCTGAGCCGTGCCCTGGGAATGCTGCGGAAGGACCTCGTCGCCAACGCAGCTGTTGACCGACGGGGGACAGTGGCATTCCTGGAACAACTACAACAACTACAACTACAATTACACACCACGACGACAACTACTACACGACCACACTGACTAGACTACAACTACCTCTTCGTGCCATCCTGCGGCTGGCACTGCGGCGTAGCTGTCTTACTGTGGGCTTGTTGAAAGACAGCTGCCGCCTTCGTGCCATCCTGCGGCTGGCACTGCGGCGTAGCTGTCTTACTGTGGGCCTGTTGAAAGACAGCTGCCGCCTTCGTGCCATCCTGCGGCTGGCACTGCGGCGTAGCTGTCTTACTGTGGGCTTGTTGAAAGACAGCTGCCGCCTTCGTGCCATCCTGCGGCTGGCACTGCGGCGTAGCTGTCTTACTGTGGGCTTGTTGAAAGACAGCTGTCGCCTTCGTGCCATCCTGCGGCTGGCACTGCGGCGTAGCTGTCTTACTGTGGGCTTGTTGAAAGACAGCTGCCGCCTTCGTGCCATCCTGCGGCTGGCACTGCGGCGTAGCTGTCTTACTGTGGGCTGTTGAAAGACAGCTGCCGCCTTCGTGCCATCCTGCGGCTGGCATGCGGCGTAGCTGTCTTACTGTGGGCTTGTTGAAAGACAGCTGCCGCCTTCGTGCCATCCTGCGGCTGGCACTGCGGCGTAGCTGTCTTACTGTGGGCTTGTTGAAAGACAGCTGCCGCCTTCGTGCCATCCTGCGGCTGGCACTGCGGCGTAGCTGTCTTACTGTGGGCTTGTTGAAAGACAGCTGCCGCCTTCGTGCCATCCTGCGGCTGGCACTGCGGCGTAGCTGTCTTACTGTGGCTTGTTGAAAGACAGCTGCCGCCTTCGTGCCATCCTGCGGCTGGCACTGCGGCGTAGCTGTCTTACGTGGGCTTGTTGAAAGACAGCTGTCCGCCTTCGTGCCATCCTGCGGCTGGCACTGCGGCGTAGCTGTCTTACTGTGGGCTTGTTGAAGACAGCTGTCGCCTTCGTGCCATCCTGCGGCTGGGAAAAAACACTGCGGCGTAGCTGTCTTACTGTGGGCTCCCCAAAGCAGCCACCCCCCCACCCCGCCCGTATTCGCCGAAAAGCTGCCCCCGGCGGCTGGCATCCCTGCGGCTGGCACTGCGGCGTAGCTGTCTTACTGTGGGCTTGTTGAAAGACAGCTGTCGCCTTCGTGCCATCCTGCGGCTGGCACTGCGGCGTAGCTGTCTTACTGTTGCTTGTTGAAAGACAGCTGCCGCCTTCGTGCCATGCGCGCTGTGCGGCGTAGCTGTCTATTCCTGCGGCCTGCACTAGCTGTCTTTCTGTGGGTGTAAAGACAGCTGTCGCCTTCGTGCCATCCTGCGGCTGGCACTGCGGCGTAGCTGTCTCTTGTTGAAGACAGCTGTCGCCTATCCTGCGGCTGGCACTGCGGCGTAGCGTCTTCGAAGCATAATCGGTTCGCGCTTCATGAGCTGCGCTTTTTTTTCTCGACTATTGTGTTTCTATTTGCTTTCGTGTTTGTGTTCCTATTCTTGCCACTGTTTAAGCCAGGTTATCCCGTTGTAAATTTGATGTGCATAATAAAAACAACTACACAGAGGGACCTGGTGATTTGTTTCTGAATTGTTTTGCAAGTCCCGTAATTGCTTCGCCAAATTTGATTGCATTTTGTTTATTAGTGCCTCGCGGTCCGATTTCTGTTTATAGATGCATTGTACAGGAAGTTATTTAACGATGTGCGCATTAAATAAATGAGTAACGTAAATAAATTTCCTTGTTAAAGGGCATGTATTAAAGCAGAAATCGGGCCAGCGAGGCATACCATAAAATAGGCATTGGTCATAAAGACTGGCCACAAAGCCAAAATGTGCATGAGAATTCACGGGGTGCACCCATAGACATTATCATGGCAACATACTTTGCCAAAGATTTGTTCCAATATTGGCCCTTCCAGAGCTTGGCCATTTGTTGGCTTGTCAACTTTCCCAAGCGCCAGCCAATAATGGCGGCCGAAGTATTGCCAAGCTCGGACCACATTGGGATTGGCCACTGATGATTTGCCGTGCTTGGGCTTGGCAATTTCTGCTGCTTGGGAACGTCTTGTACACATTGAGGTTCGTACGTCCTTCTAGTCATCTTAGTAAAGATGACTTATCAACATTCTCACGGAGCTCAAGACGTCGGAGATCTTGCAACAATTGTCCTGTAGATATATCTCTTAAGACATCTTTGAGACATAAAAATAGACGTCTTATAGCTAACTCGCATAGTGGCAAGATGTTCTAAGACCTTGCAAGACCATGGTGGACATCTATAAGACGTTTTTGTGTTCAGTGGGCTTTTAGGCCCTCCAAAATTGTGCTGGGCAAGGTAGTGTAATTAAGTTACTGAGTAGTTACTACAACATATTTTACTTATTTCTTGCTAAATATTTAGCGCGTGGGCAAATTCTATTTTGCAATAGGCAGTTTTAGCATAATCGATACCGTGTTTGCGTTTACCGTTTACCGTGTTGGTTGCACAGCGCGAGAGTTACCGCGAACGGTATCTTACCGGCACCAGGCTTCACCGTCACCAGCGGCTTCGGTAACACCGGTAACAGGTAAGAAAACGTGTCGGAAGGACCCTTTAAACCTAGTAGAGTTAGAGTCAATAGGCAGTTTTAGCATATCGTTACCGCGTTTACGTTACCGTTTACCGTGTTTGCGGGAGTCGACTGCGCAGCGCCAGAGTACCGCGAACGGTAACTTACCGGCACAGGCTTCACCGTCGCCAGCGGCTTCCGGTAACACAGTAAACGGTAACGCAACACGGTAACGATATGCTAAAACTGCCTATTGACTCTAACTCTACTAGGTTAAAGGGTCCTTCCGACACGTTTTCTTTTTAAGCTCTACAGGTGATGGCTATATTGTCAAAGCAACTACAGTTATTGTGAACGCTTCACCCGAAAAGTGAAATATTCCAGCTACTTTAAACGAAAGCAAATAGATATCAGCAAAAAAAATTATGCGTGATTTGCTTTGACACTAATTCATCAGATGTCGCTACTTGCGCCGCGGCGGCCGAAATACGCAAACCGCGAACGGTGTGCTAAATAAAAGAGAGTTTTAGCATAGCGTTACCGTGTTTACGTTACCGTTTACCGTGTTTGCGGGAGTCGACTGCGCAGCGCGAGAGTTACCGCGAACGGTAACTTGCCGGCACAGGCTTCACCGTCGCCAGAGGCTTCCGGTAGCACGGTAAACGGTAACGCACACGCGGTAACGATATGCTAAAACTGCCTAATACATGCCGTTTTCAGCGGCAAACGGAAACTCCCGCTCCCGGTAACACGGTAAACGGTGACTCAAACACGGTAACGATATGCTAAAACGCTATTACAGACGGATAACTACCTAAATGTGTGGTTTTGCTTTTCCACGCACTGCGTGCCCGCTTATGTATTACCTGTAAAAAGTACACGCAAGAGAAAAGGCTTGGGGTACGTGTTCTTAACGCCTGGATGAAAAATATGTGCGAACCGTTTCCTCCGAGGAAAAATTTCAGCTTTAGACTTCAATGGCCATTCTTCTACAGATATTTGCATATAAAGTGACCGTTAGCGAAGTACACATTAAAATGGATCGTACCACCATGGCTTGGCCCTTTCCCGCTTTCATAAAATAAGTTTTTTCTGTAGTTAGTTAAGATTTGGTAACAATATTTCGCGATATCTTTTTCCTGCAAATAAAACAGTATACCTGTACTACCCCTAATAAATTAATAGTTGCATTTGTTAAAACCCCAACTTCATTCTTGAGAAGAGCTGCGGGCGCTACAGACTGGCACTGCGACCGCGGAAAGGTTCTATTTTGTTAATTCTCGCTCTTTCTTTTTTTGTGTGCGTTGCATATAAGTGCATTCGTTTATGCAACCGTACGGACTGGCACCATCACCGCTGCCGCGGCGTACGCATGCGAGTAACACGTTCCAGACCGCGCTCGACCAACGCAGAAGCAGACGGAAGGTGTGCTGTACAGGGTCGGACGTAACGCAGCAACCTACGTGTTGTTTTTTAATTGGCGCCGCGTATCGTAAAACGGACCATTGCAAAAAGGTTGCAGGTTCATAGGGCGTCTTCATACTTTGGCTCCGCCAGCCATAACGTTTTTTTACGGTGAATACGTTTGACGTAACTTCAATTTAATTTTCAGGTTACGGCGGGCGCAAGTTTCTGACTTTCGGTTACGTCGAACGTAACTCAAAACATGAGGTTAAAATACAGTCGGACGCAACTTTAATTTTAAAAATCGCACGCCTCGGTTCGAGTCACCTGAGTCGAAACTGGGTGCGTTATTCCGGGAAGGGGCTAAATGGGAAAATACGAAACGGGAAGGGCGTTTTGTACCGGGTTGAAGCGGCAGGGAACAAACGAGAAGGTTCAAATGGGAACGGGTTCAAATGGGAAACAGGGGAAATGGGAAAGGCGGAGAGCTTCTGATTCTCATCGTTTTTTCGCGTTCGTTGTCATCTGCATGCAATTTTCTGCAGCCAGAGCACCGGACCGGAGCTCGCCGGAACATCAAGAGCACTCGAATAAAAGGGCTCGTTTTGGGGACGCAGGGTCCGCTGACGCTTCGTCAGCTGTTACATCTCGCTCTATCCCGCTTCCGTGTGCTGCCACAACAGAAACCCTGCCTGACGACGCCCCCGTGGACACGCTACCAGATGGATATTCGGGACAGCCTGGAGCGGTTGATCCTTGAAGACAAGCATGATGGAGGTGTTTATGTTGACAGCAGATCGGCGTCAACCTTGTTGACTACAGAAAAAGTTAAGTGGAAGAGGAAGGAAAGCGACCTCATGAGTCAAATTGTGCGACTAAACCGCTGCAACAGCTGAGAGAGGATTCCTTCAGTGAGGACCTTTCGTACATACGGCAAAAGGCCGCTGAAAACTTGTCTTCCGCATTATTCTTGCTTGAACAAGTAAGGAATTTTAAGAAAGTAAGGCCGACATGGTCCGAGGAAACAACTTGTCGCTGTGTTGTTCTCAGCCCCATATATCTACAAAGGCATATGAACGTATACGAGGTGAAGCACTTCTGAAGCTGCACTGCAGAAGTGCTCAGTCCGGGCTTATCTGCATCCAAAGTGGCGATATGGGCTTCACAAAACTGGTTGCAGCTCGCCTTAAGACTGAGGCAGAAATCCTAAGCAAGCCACAATCAATGGGTGTAGCCCGAAAGAACCCATTCCCGTTTGACCCCTTCCCGTTTGAACCCATTCCCGAAACGCCCTTCCCGCTTGACCCGTCCCGTGTGCGCCAGTTCCCGAAACGACCTTCCCGTTCAGCTGGTTGGCTGCCTAATAGTCTTACTATGATGTCTTCTCGCTGAACGTCTGAAAGGCCCTTAGAGGTAGTATTCCCGCGACAATTTTAAGTTTCTCTAGTAAAGAAAATTTAGGCTAGAGACGACCCTGCGCTGCTTAAGTTTTTGAAGGTTTGCCCTACTATGCAAACTGAGTACGCCAGAGTGACGGGAATAAACAGAATCAATAAAACGCAAAGCTAAGTTTATATTTTTCGCCGCTTCTCATAACTGCGATTTTTTATAGCCAGATGTGGCATATGTATCCAGATACATAGGGTTACTTTATTTTTATGCATCTTTTTATCTTTTATAGTTTTCATCTGTTTCTTTTCGACATTGATGTACACTTGCGCTATTATAACGATTACATGTGTTAGTCCGCCAAATACGATTTCTTTCAAAGTGAGGGTGTTTTTGCGATTTTTTATTTGTGCTTCCGCGGCGCTTTTCTGGGCTTTTTTATTTTATCATTTTTTGGTTTGTTAGCTTAAAAGACTTGTTTGTTAATTTAAAAGATTTGTTTATTAATTTGTTAATTGTTACTTTGTTTGTTAGGCTTTGTTAATTTAAAAGATTTGTTAATTGGTATGACGAATTGTAACCAAATGTCGTCGTCTCTAGATTCAAAAAGTGAAGCCCAGGTTTGAAAAGCAGTCAATTGAGGACTCTGGATGTACTGAGCATGCTATCGCAGCGGCTGTGAACAAACGGAAATAAATGAAAAACAATATGAAAATGTTTTTATAACGTTTCATAAACTGGGTACGTTATTCCGGGAATGGGCTAAACGGGAAAATGTGAAACGGGAAGGTTCTTTCGCCCCGGGTTGAAATGGGAAGGAACAAACGGGAAGGTTAAAATGGGAACGGGTTCAAACGGGAACGGGCCAAGTGGGAAAGGGCGAAAACGGGAAGGTCGTTTTGCGCCGGGTTGAAACGGGACGGAACAAGCGGGAAGGGTGAAATGGGAATGGGTTCAAACGGGAACCTCCCGGAATGAAAGGACGCACGCCGGCGATGAGCCCTCTCCTTCGGATCGGTCGACGTTGAATAAAGCTGCGATCCATAGGGAAGGCAAGGGTAAGTTCCTGAACGATTCCTGATTGGCTGACATTACCAAATGCCTTGTGCATGTCTAAGGCGAGTACGTAGTCCCGCATGGGCTTGTGCGAGATCCATTTAATAGCCGTCTGGAGCAGCCACATATAGTCGTGGGTAGCAAGGTGGGGGCGGAAACCCGTAAGGGCGGGATGTAATCAATTTGTACCCTACAAGTGGTGGACGAGCCCATTGTTAAGCATACGCACGATAAGCTTACTTATTACAGGGGGTAAGAGCGATGGGACGAATATTCTGAAAATAACGAGGACCGGGTTTATGTACTGGATGAATGACCGTTACCCTCAAGGAGTCAGGTATCTCGCCTGAGTCCCAGGAGTGCTTTACCAAATGTAGTAGCATCGAGCCCGTGCGGGGGAAGGTTCCGGAGGTCTTGCAATTTAACTTGGTCGTGGCCAGGAGTAGATTTGGTCTTGCTCTGAGAAATGGCTACTTGCAGTTCGCCCAAGGTGAAAGGGGAGTCGAGTTCCTCGAGGGGTTGATGAATGTTGATGATCGGTAGAGGTGGGAGGGTTGAATGATCGGTAACGGCGTGAGGAAACAGCCCGTGAATGATGGCATCTTCCACTTGTGTATAGCCAATTTGAAGGCACATCTCATTCATTATCGGGATACGCACCTTCACACGGCCGTTCATAATGCGGAAGACGCCCCAAAGACGAGAGAGACCAGATTCATGTCCAAGATCTTGGCAGAAATTCTGCCAATTCTCATTCTGTAATGTGACCTGATATCTGCGAATAATACGATAATGACGTTTCAGCTGCATTAGGTGATGATGGCGTGTTTCTTTGTGTGCGACATCGTTTTGTTAGCCTTTCTACCTTGCGGAGAGGTTGGAACATGTGGGAATCAGGACACTCCACATCTGTCGTACCGGTGACTTCTTAAGTTGCGAGCGACTGTGCCGGTGTTATGGAGGCGATGAATTCCTCGAGCGTAGGTTGAGAAGAGGTCGCGAATTTCGAGGTATATGACGTACAGTTTATCTGACGATAAGGTCATGTCGTGCCGAATTTCTTCTTGTTGATTTGAATCATGATTGGTTGATGGTCACTACCCCAGGTGCTGTTTAACGTGTGCTAGCTCTTCACCGCCCCAGGAGTAGCCAGGGTGAGGTCCGGTGTAGTAATAAAGACCAATGCGGGTAGGGACGTCATTATCTTTTTTTAGTTGAAGGGGGCCGCAATCAAGAGTTTTCTCTGAAAGTCGGCCTCGGCGGTTTGTGGAGGAGTAGCCCCAAAGAGTGCAGCTAGCGTTAAAGTCTCCCCCGGTAATAATGGGACCAGTGAATCGAAGCGAAAAAAGATAGGGGATCCAGTCATATTGCTTTGGGGGAATGGCAGTCGATGCTTCTTGTGCATGCGTATACAAGCCAACTAAGATTACTTCACCCGAGTCTTTGAATTCGTTTATATCTATTCTCAGATAGTTTACCATTTCCTCATTTTTCTCCTATAGCTCTGCTTCGGGTCCACAAAAACACAACTCCTAACCATGTATTTTGCCCCGCTATCTTCATAGCTTTCATGCACTCTCTGCCAATCGGGACCTTTATTAATAAGCATGCCAACTCCCCCCCCCCCCCTCCCCTCTTCATTTCTGCAGTCCTGGTGCATATTTCCCAGACATTCAGACATGATTGTCTATGACAGGTGGGGCTTCTAGGTCTTGGAGGTGAGTCTCGGCTACGACGTACACGTTTATTCCTTCCCGTTCAAGTTGGTTTTGAATTTACACCCACTTATCAGGCTCTCTGCCTCCCTGCATATTTATGTAGCTGATTAAATATTCATTGCATTTGTTTTTCCCTTTCCCGTTCCGCTTACGGGGTCAATTTCTGTCTCTTACAAAATTGTTCGTCCTAATGTTTTCACTTAATTCGCCTCTGTCTATGTTCCAAGCTATGTCTATAGGTTCTTCGGTCATCTATTCGTCACGAGATCGGCATGTAGATGGCGACAGCGTCGCGCTGGCTGAGCGGGCCGGGAGAATGTACACTGTGGGCGCGCTTCGTGCCTTTCTCGCGCCGTATGTGCGCACGAAAGGCGCAGACAAGAGTGGTGTGCTGTAGTTCGCTTCCTTAACCTTCAACGTATAGCACGGAAGCGGCAATAAGTTCCCGTTATCAAGCCAAAAAAGCGGCTACCCATTGGAATCTCAGAACGGCCTCAATAATGACAATGAACCTGTAGCAAGCTCTATCTTTCCAGACTGTGGTTTTGAGACTACAATAAAATCATAAATAGAAACAAATCAGGAAGCCTCGATCTCAGGAATTCAGTTTACAACAGCAGTTTCAATTTCTTCCACTGGTAGCATAACGCATTCTTGCATTTGTGGGATGTCCTGAAATGGTAGCACCACTTAAACTGCTCCGACATGTTTTCTAAGAGCTTACAATATTTTTTGTGTGTTCGCAAGGCAACATAAAATTACTGAATTTTAACCAGCGCAAAGATATAAATGCAACCGTTCTAACAGGCCTTTTGC
This sequence comes from Haemaphysalis longicornis, assembly GCA_013339765.2. Lineage (NCBI taxonomy): Eukaryota > Metazoa > Arthropoda > Arachnida > Ixodida > Ixodidae > Haemaphysalis > Haemaphysalis longicornis. The sequence continues at coordinate 89,263,137 of CM023453.1, read as the reverse complement.
GCACAGCTTTTGTTAAATGAAATTTTAGCGACTTTGAAGGCAGGTTTGATGAATAACGGTGTTGGATCACTTATTTAAGGCTTTCATCACATGTGAACTTACGAATTAAATTCCTAACGTGCGCAATAGAGAAAACATCTCATGTTTAGCTAGACTTGCAAAGGGATAAAGCATGTTAGCAGTGCGTAAACCAAGCTTATGGGACATCACAGTGAGCTTAGATTTTCTGTTACGGGTGCAGTGTTGGCCATTGGCGTTCCTTTTGAAATCTAACAGGTGCCTAGAACAACGAGATGTGTTTGCATTCTTGCGAACGTCGCTTACGAACCATAAAGATGGCAAATGAAGTTGTCCTGTTGCAGATGTAGTAAAACCTTCCCTTTTTATTTCTCGTTACGAAACAGCGCAGCGGGTTCCCGGTAACTACTTTGTATTGTAAACTGAACCTTGCTTTTTCTTGGCATTTGATTCTTGAGGATTGGTTAAAAAAGGCACGGATAAAAGTTTTCTGCGCGTTTCATTTTGTGTGTGTGTGTGTGTTTGTGTGTGGGAGAGGGGGGGGGGAGGTTCTGCCAACGTATCAAGCGCAGCGAGGAGAGAACGCATGTAACGCGAAAAGCCAAACGTTGGTTATGAGTATTACTTGCAATTGAAAGAACGCTAGGCGTCGTGTTCCGTGGCGGTGAAAAAGCAGTACTTCAACGAGTAGACTCCAGTATTTTCAGAACTGATTAACCCCCTTTTGGCCCGGGATTGTCCAGGAATTGTGGCTCGACTTTTTAAAAATTGTACTGAAAGCGAGCATTCTGGGAAAAATAAAATAAAAAACAGCGTGTCACGGCACACACCCTCCACACATGTGGGCAACAACATGCATTATATTACGCGATGTTTTCTCCGTTAAACTTTAGGTCGACCTTAAGAGGTTAAGGTGTGACCATATTAGCATTTCGTTATACTGAGTGGAGCACATCTCTGGACAAGGTGATTCATGTCGGGATTTGAAAACGGGATATATAAAAACGACGCACGAAATGCCACAGGACAGGCGCAAACTCATAACTGCTTAGTTTCACCGAGAAATCCCCCCGAAATACTCTTGCGCATCCACAGAAACGTATTTGAAATATTTCGTAAAATTAGCAACACAGTATGAGCAACGACTGTCCAAAAATTGTATTATTTTCGAAAAGGTACGGGAAGAATTCGATCACACTGGCGCTCACGGGTGTAAAATACATCGCGGTCGTGTGCAGTGAATTTTTTTTCGTTTGCTTCTTCTTTCTATAAGGACACAGCGTAATTTTACAAGGGTGTGCAAATGCACGGGTATGCACAGGCCTTGTCGCTTCTTACCCGTTTCAGGTATTAAACTTTTATCCTTTAAATAACCACCACGCCACCTTAAAAAAGCACCCTTTGGCGTTCATGAAATGGCCGACGACTGCACTCATCCATAAGAAAAGTGCAATGTGTCGAAGCAATGTTTACAATACGTTTCACACATATAACACGTTTCACCCCGGCGAAGATGATTCATGGAATTAAATCAGCGCATTAACCCGCAACAGCCGCTGATTATTGCGTCTCTAGAGGAAATGCGCAAGCAGAGGTAACTATGTCATTGGGTACTGCCAAACAAGTACACATATTCGTTGTTCCATCGTTTGCAGCACGGGTCTTGCGCCGCGCTCAAAGTGAACGAGCAGACGACGTGAGAGCGCCATCCACACAAGGAGCGGTTCGTCGCGCCGCCGCCAGGGGCCGACTGTGTTCGATCTCAGGCTGACTCTTCGTTTAGTGTGCATACGTCCACGCTTTCCATTTGTCGCCTAGTTTGCCTTCGCTAGCTTCCTTACCTTCTAGGCTAAAAGCAAAACAAAAAAACACGACAAAACGTTGGCACAGGGAACTTACACCGAAGGACTTGTTGAAGAACGACAACTTGAAGAACAACATTTTTGAACGGGCACTATCTTTGCAGGTATTGGCCACTTTCATCATTTTCGCGACTGAGATTCGCCTAAGTTTCGAATTAAGATCGACGCCCCAGGGAAATGTGCTGTACGCTGGGGCAAGGGCGTCTGGTAATTTCCTTGGGTACCTGTAGTTGCGTTGTGACAATTCTTTTCAAATAACAGAATTAAATTAAATTGTAAGGAAGCTCTTGCAGACCGTAATCTAAATGAACAGTATTTTCTTATGGTGAAATTATTCCATTACATAATATTTTTATATGGAATCTCCGGTAAGTTTCACCGCATTTCTACTTCACCAGGGAAATCCAGCCCCAGCTTGTGACCATACCTGTATGAATAGCAAAGTTCTCAACTAGAAGTCGCATATCATCATCACCAGCCTATCTACGCCCACTGCAGGGCAAAGGCATCTCCCATTAATCTCCAATTACCCCGGTACTGTGCTAACTGCGACCAATTTATCCCCGCAAACTTCTTAATCTCATCCGCCCATCCAACTTTCTGCCACCCCCTGCAACGCTTGCATGCTCTTGGGATCGACTCTGTTACCCTCAATGACCAACGGTTATCTTGCCTTCGAATGCTCTGCCCACGTCCATTTATTCTTTTTCTTAATTTCTACTAACGTGTCCTTAACACGCGTTTGTTCCCTGGCCCACTCCGCTCTCTTCTTGTACCTTAATGTTACACCTATCATCATCCGTTCCATTGCTTGCTGAGTCTTCCTCAATTGAAGTTGAACCCTTTTAGTGAGCCTCCAAGTTTCTACCCCGGGTATAACCGACTCCTAAAAACACCGTTATTGGGAGGTGAAAGCGAGGGGGGAGGGGAGGACACCGGCCTTCAACGAAAAATGAGGTTCGTAATTGCGCAAAAAAGTTGCAGGAATCATATTTTTCTGAACATTTGCTAATCATGTTTACGGCGAACTATTCGTCCAAATTCCTGAACTAAACCCTCGTAACGAATAAATCGATCTCGCTGTAATGAGGGCCTCGTTAGACCGAAATTGCTTTATTCGAAATTTCGCTTCGTTTGCAGTGATTGGTGAGCCCCCCTGCAATGCATAGAGCGCTAATTATCTCTGCTTTTAACAATGTATCTGTTATAACGATGCCAGTTTGGTGTCCCCAAGAGCTCGTTATAACGAAGGGTATGTTATCTACAGAACAAGGGTCAACCAGAAAAGTTCGTTGTAACGAAACTTTCGTTATCACGCAGAAAATTCACCCCTCACTCGCGTCGATTTGCGAACGGGCCACGCTGACTACGCGAAGTGGAAAAACAAATCCATGCGACACGAGGCCTCCTCGTGCATGTGTTTACCGACCTTGATTTCATTGCCACACGGCATCGCTTCGGCGCGTAACAAGCGTCGCTTTGGTTGGCTTCGTGCATTGAGCACCTGCAGCAGCACCCATCATACCTGCGGTCTGCGCGCACACATATGCGCTCGCGCGCGAACCGGTTACGCGGAGGGGTCAGCCCAGTTCGAGGGAACGCATCTCATCTGTTCGCCTCGTTTTCGCGTCCTTCGAGGGGGCGGTCAAGTTCGGCCTCGGCCGGGCTCCGACTTAATCGGCGCTGTCGATTCTTCTTCGTCTGGTACGTGTTTTACACGCCGGAAGGCGAACTCGGCTGCCGAACGCCACGAGGACACGCATGAGTCAATGACAGCTACGCGCCTCAGCGAAGTTACCTAAGCGCGACTGGAAGAACGCAGCGACGGGTGAGCGGAGGGCAAGTAATTGTTACCGGTCGTCCCTGACGTCATGCCCGCTACACGAGTGCAAACAAAGCGGTGCACGATTAGCGGCATTCTCAAATGGCTAAAACACGATCGACAGGACGAATAAATTGAAGGACGGCCGGACAGGGAGGGCGGGGGAATTAAAGTGTCAGGGGAAGTTATTACGGACTGGAAATCGATTCAATGAGTCATTTATTGACTGAAATTGATGTTTCTGTTTGTGTTTGATTTTTTTAGATGCTTTATCAGCTAGTTGGGAGCTAATAGCTGTCGTGTAGATATTTGACAACGCTTGCTGTACTCGGGTACAAGTTAGGAACGGCACGAAATTTGCCGCCGTGCCTCATCACCGCAGCAGGGTGTCACTCCGCGCGGCGCAAGTTTTCCCTCATACGGAGTATTTTGAACTTGGCACGAGCTGCGGATCGGTAATTTTTTGTACTTAATATGCCTATAAACGACTGCAGCTACGACAAACAAACTACGTGAGAAAAGGCAGACCGACATCACGCATTCATAGCATTCATGACATCCAGGACCGTCGCTTAGGCGAAGTGATACCGCACACGAGTTATAAACCATTCTTAACTCGTTCCCGCATATAGTATGCTGGGGTTTGAGCAACGCGGCTTAAGTGTGGCTTTTTACCGTTTTTCGCGAGTCGAATTTAAGCGAGCGGGTTCCTTAGCGCGGCCATGCACACCGAGACGCCACGAGGTTCGCGTTCGAAGTCCTTTAAAACTGAGTTGGCTGAGTCGCCAAGCCTTTCCAACGCGATATATGCGAGCATTCGCACCCAGAACTGAAGACACATCTGAAAACGTGCATGTAAGCGAAGTAAGCGTAATTTTTACGCGCCATCCGACATTTGATTGTTTTCTGATAAGAGGTGAAGCGGTGTCTCGAAAGAACGTAAGCAAAGCGACCTTCGTTATTGTTCTGCAAGGCTGCGGCGACGTGTTCTTTATTTAGGCCTCCCCGTACCTCTTCGAATAAAAGAATGGGGCATATTCCTTGACGTCAGCCGCGCTGTGTGAACAAGAGAAAAAGATATAAACGGGTATAATACGGATAGAACTGCTGGAGCAAGGCGTCGTCCCCAAAGCTGTTTCTCGCATACTACAGCTTAGAGCTCGTTTTGAGGACGCGTGCTTCCTTCCGCCGAAGCCAGGAAGTGGCGTAATTATGTTGGCCGAGGAGTGGCCGATCACGTTCCGCAGTCCTTGAGGGCGACGGAGCCGGCATGCAAGCTCGCGCGTCACTTGCGCGTTCGTACACGCACGCAGATGGAGGTCGATAAGAATTAATTCAGGCGGTTCTTTCTGGGAACCAACCCGGTCGGCGGAAGGCTCGCATGTGGCCCACTGGGGCGTATATCCGCGGTCACGTGCGTCGGCCGATCAAAACACGAGGGATGAATCACGGCGACGACCCGCGGAAGAATAACAAGACCTCATCATCTCCTCCTCGCGTAATCGTTATGCCATTCGTTACCGGCAGCCACCCAGGAAGACACGTTTATCGCCGTCTCGCTACCTTGGTGCTGACGCATAGTACTGGCCTTGGTATCTGAGTGGACGTCGGCACGGGGTGTAGAGGAGAGCGAGAGCAACCCCTTTTCCGCTCACACGCGCCTTAGTGTACCGGCTGAAAGCAGCACCGCTGCAAGCCTGCTCTTGGACAACACTTGCCGAGTGCTCTCCTTCTGTGCCGCCGTGTCTTGCTGCCAGATCTTCTTAAGAACCTTGCCACCGGAGCCTTTTGTGTTGTCTTGTACCCCGTGCACAAGTTCCACGCAACCCGGTGCTCATGCGCTGGCGTCACGTTCAGTCTCTCCGTTTGGCTGCAACCAGCAGAGGCAAGTGTTCAGTGTCTCTACGGTGATCTGGATGCTGTGACCAGGAAGAAAAAAAAAAGAAGCAAGCCACACTGTGATCTCATCAGACCAACAGGAAAACGAAGGAAGAATGGAAAGCTCAAGACGTTGCCCTTTGTGTAAAGAAACTCGTTCGAACTGCTTGGAATGAGCTGCTGCAATAGTGTGTCTGCAATATATCTGCAAGTCACCCAGGCAAGATACTTGTGAGTGCAAAATTCCTTTCATACGATCTTGCAATTTGTTCTCGCGTAATTAGCTGCTTCGGGCGACCTCGTTACCCCGGCTGCAGGCCTGTTTTAGTCCACCCACGGCTCGCATCATCATCGACCCCGAAGATGAACCCTTTCACATCAATGTCCCAGTTCCGGAGGCCCCTCAGCCGACAGGGGCCCAATGACACCAGGTGGACTCCCAGGGCCTTCCAGCCATCGGAAGCCCACCAGTGCCCTAGAATCAAACGCCGGTCCTCGTCTGTGCCTGCTGCCGCGTCGTCTGCCATTCGAACCAGCCACTGGTCTGTCCAGAGTACGACGGTGCGCGCTCCGAGTGATGGCCATACTTGCGGTGTTATCTTCGGTGCTAGACCTCTCCGGTCGGCGTTGAAGTCACCAGACCGTCAGAGGTCGAGGCGCGGTGGACCGACAGGGTGCAAAAAGGTCGTCACGTTTAACAGCACCACAATTGTGTTTGTCTGAGTGCATTTGTGAGTGCAATTGTGTCTGAGTGCAATTGTGTTTGTCTGAGTCGCGCGATTGACTCTCCTTTCCGTGAATAGTGTCAGCGATGAACTGCCTCATGTGTCGGGTGGGCAGTGAGGGGGAAAAAAGGATGTATGATTAGATGCAAATGAAGTTTGATTGTATACATACTGTGTACAGAACTTATGACGTCCATTGTTTGCCTTGTTTTATTATGACGAGTGAAAATTGGTGTACTTTCTTGTTCTTCCTATAATCGTGTATAAATTTTATTGTTTGTTGTTTTTCTTGCTCAATGTGTTTTTGTACGCCACCAAGCCCCACCCCCTTTTATGTAATGCCGTCGGGCTTTCAAGGGTCAATAAATGAAACGAAATAAACGATATGAAAGGTCGGATGGGCAAGAGTAGGATTAGTTTGTGCTCTGTGATCACGAAAGCACCAAGCGAGGTTTGCAGCTTCAAAAAGTGTAATCCACTCGAAGGAAGCATAAATGGGCCAATTTTTTTCAGCTTCAAACGTCGTTTCACGGAACCCGTTGCGCACAGACTGCCTTCTGTTTGCTTTAAGTGTGGTCTCCGCGGGAACATATCCCAGATTTTGTCATTGTCGCACACCACTCTCAACGGCAAGTCGTGTTTTTACTTATGACAATGCATAACAGCTTTATACAGACAACTTTACCAACCAAGCAACATGCCAAACCGGTCACTCACTCCTCACTGTTCAAATGCAGCGTCTCTCCCCAACGAACGCGCCAAGCAGTCTATAGGTGGTCCTGGCCAAGCTTGATCAACCTCGCCCCGCCGCCGCTGAGAGCAGCTGCGACTCAAGCACCACGCACATATGCGGGGAGCGACGCGTATCCGCACGCGTTTTTCCTTTCTGGTAACCGGTCCGGCGGAACGCGTCGCTCTCCGTACATGGTTCTGGCCCTTCACGCTGGTGGCGTAGCGGGACGGTTGCTCTCACCAATATCCCCGCCCGTAATAATGTCGGAGAGCAAAGTGATTGTTAGTGTAAACGGTGTGAAAACGCTAGCGCTATAGTAGAAGGCATTGAAACCACATGTTTCGGTTTTGGACGATGAGTTGTGTTTGAGGGGTTTGACGATACGTTGGGTTTGTGTGCGATACAACAGTGCCCATTTTCACCGTCTCCGGGGCTGACACCTACTTGCTGTAGGTGTTCGTTCTGTCGCAGTTTCGCTTAGTGAAGGCAGCTTACAAACGGAAATTACTGCGGTGCCGCAGCCTACCTATCACACTATCTTCTGCATAGACTTTCTGCGTGGCAGCTGAGCTGGTACTGGCGAAATTTCAATCGCAGGCTTAATTCTCCCTGCACCTTTCGATTGCCCAAGCGAGACTATTACGGGTGCGCTTTCAGTCAGTAAATATATTCGATTAGTCGCTATGCCTGTTCCTGTCAACTCTGACCATATTCATTCCACCAGCTTCCCAAAAATGGGACGCTAAGAGCATGACCAATAGAAATATTTTGTTATTCCCTGCTTCGGTCGAAGCCATAGATGGACGTAGTAATGTTTGGATATATAGTTAATGCACCCAGTGACCCTGTCGATTTAAGATCGCAAGATTCCTTGAAAAAATCACCGTTCACGTGGGGAACCACACCCCGGATCCGACTCCGCAGACACCTAACTATTCCGCAGCCTTCACGCGTGGGATTGACGCCTTACTCCCATCTGTCAAACAGCCTGAAATACAGGAAGTGTTCACCACTTATGCACCAATTTTTAAGTGCGAATGCACTTCTTAAGCGAGCCTGAATCGTCCGCCGCCGTAGTCCGCATAGCAACAGCTGCGGGTGCGCGCGCTCCTCGTCTTCCCTAGCAACGGGGGGAGATGGGCGCGCGCTGCCTGGCCGCGTCCCCATGGCTCATTCTTGTTGTTGTTCCTGCTGACATGGCACATACCCACGTGGGGGATTGGCCAGGAATCGGGCGTGAGAAGGGCTAATGCACCCGCTTAAAGGAGTACTGACACGAAATTTCAAAGCTGAGATCCGCTCTAGCAATCAAGTACAACGACAACACAAATAGGTGTCTGTGAATAAAAGCATCTTTCTTTCTTTGTAGTTGTGTGTGTGTGTGTGATCTCTCTTTCGCGAACATTACCGAACCGCGCAAATTCAACTCGTGCATTCACACTTTCACATTCTTCCCCTCGGGGAAATGCGGGGAATTTTTTCGCTTTCCTCCGGAGGAGCTTACCTTTTCCGTAACTACGTTTCGTCTTAAGCGTTGAATCAATACTGGCCATGCGATCAACAGCCATATTCAGTGTCGCCTTCAGAACATAATATAAGGACGAGGAGCGAATGATGCTGGGCAAATGTATGACCGGCGTATTGTGCACACCTGGGCCGCACCTGCGTTCTTGGTCAAGAAAAAAAGATATTGTGTCTCTTATCGTCGCCTCAATGCCGGCACCAGAAAAAGATGTGCATACCCATACACCACGTCGATGACGCCACCCGCTGGACATATTCCGCTTTATTCTTTTCTTTTCTCGATCTCCGGCCAGGATATTGCAAATTCCACTACAGCCATCCGACAAAGAAATTTGACCGGTACAGGTAAGTATGCTTACTTGTTATATGCGAAATCACCAGTTTTTGTCGTCATCGCGTTTCCGTAATCATTCGTTCTTTTGACTCTTTGCTTTCCGAGTCGCGTTACCGGGCCTCTTCTTGCGATGCACACTTCCGCCGGGAAGCACGTTTCACTGGTGCCGTTGAAGCACACGCTTGTGCTTCAGCGATGTCGTACGCGCGCGCGCGCGATGTAAACAGAGCAAGGCGGGAGACAGTTCGCCTCCCGAGAGGGGCCCTGCAACACTTTTTTTCGAAATTTTTCGAAATCCTAAATGCTTTCAGAACGTAGTCGACAAACACATCCAGTACTTAGAATAGGGGGTACAAAGTACCTCAGCCAAAAAACACTGCTAACTGAGAAACCTAATCTAAAAATCTTTCCGCCAGGCAGCGTCCGCCCAGGGACTTCTGGACTAAGAACCACATCGCCATGGGTCCAGAATTACGATACAAATAAAGTTTAGAGTGGATACCAAGAGATGGGTCTAGAAGAAGGGGAAGGCAAATAATCCAATGGACCGATGAAATAAAGAAATTCGGGGGTAAACTGCAGTCGAGCAGCGCAAGACAGAAGCAGTTGGAGGTCAGACGCCTTCGTCCTGCAGTGGACCTGAGTATAGCTGAGGATGTGATGACAAAAGTTCATTCCTCCTCCTACTCCCGGTCCTGGCGTTCCTCAAGCGCTCACATTACGTCATTGCAGCAATGCAGGATCTATTGGTCGGCTTCCTATCAGTAGCAGCAATAAACGCTTTTGATAGCCACTTTGGGAAAGAAATTGTGGTTGATCCCTCTTTCATAGGAATAGGTAAAACACGAAAGTGAAAGGGGGCCTTCACAGGAGCAGTCGAATCTTATAGGAACCTCCTTCAATTGCCAAGTCTTCGCGAGCATGACCCCGCCAGACGAAGTGATGTCGACAGGCAAGAGACAAACAAAAAACAACCGGTTTATTCCGGGACAACAAAACCAGAAACGACATGCGCAGAAACAACAACTTGAAACACATAACGGTCATTGGAACAACACGACAGCGGAGGGCGCCTCAATTCACGCGCGTCCCCCGTACACGAAGGCGCTGGCATCGAGGCGCCAACTGTCGGCGCTCATTAGCGTCATGATGCGCTACTTCGCTTCGCCTCGTCTAGACAGCAGCGCCATCTGAATGAGTCATAGGTAAGGACATAAGGCGCGTTCGTAGAGCTGCTCGTGTCTCTGTTCATAGCGCAGTGGGCAGAGCGCCCCGTATTTCCCGTTGTGGCGAGAGGCGAGAGAGTTCGTGGGCTCGAATACGGGCGCTGCCGCGTCAATGACACTTTTTCTGGCGACGTCACGACGTGTACCCGGGCATAAAACACGTTCTGGTTAAAAAAGCCACGAGAGCAAAGCAGGAACAGAAGGTGGGTCTCCTGCGACGAGAAAACTAGTGTCACTCCGTGCTGGCGATAGCTAATAGCTTTCACAACGCTGCCAGACGTGACGGGAAGAGAGAAAGTGTTTATGGGAAGGGCTGCAGAGTCCCTTTAATGCGAGCACTAACCTCTGCAGAGTTGGCCTTCTCCGCGGCTCGGGCGAACCTGTTCTACTCACGTAGCGTCACGTTCAGTTGTACCACGGCATGACGTCAGCGCGCTAGGTGCTGATGTATCGTAGTGATACCACACTCGGCTCCTACCCTGGAGATCCGAGTTTGATTCTCAAACGAACTCAAAATGCACCCAATTTTGTTTTCAATGAGACCAGCTGCGGTGGCTCAGTGGCTAAGGCGTTGAGCTGCTGAACACGAGGTCGCGGGTTCAATTCCCGGCCGCGGCGGTCACTTTTCTGATGGAGGCGAAAAGCAAAAGCGCCCCTGTGTACGAGATTTTGGCGCACGTTAAAGACCCCAGGTGGTCAAGAATACTCCGGAGCCCTCCACTACGGCGCGCCTCATGGCCTGCGTTGCGTCGGCGCGTTAAACACTACAATCAATCAATCAATGTTTTCAATGAGTCTTAGGGGGCGAAGCCACTTAGGGGCTGGGGCTGTTGGCGTCTCCTGTCGTCGTCGTAATCGCCGTCTCATGTAGTCACTGTACTAAAACACGGCGCACTCGTTCACGCCTGGCGCTGCAGAGCGCTTCGTAAGACGTACTAAAAAAAACACCGGGACACTCGCTTAGGCCTCGCGCTAGAGATCTTCCTGCTCCAAAGAAAAGAGACCTTTACAGCAAAGCTCCACCCTCCAACGGCTTCATCTCCGTTGGCTAAAACGCCAAGGCGCCAAGAATACACTTATACACTGCAAGCTTACCACCTCCCCAGGTTTCGCGTTAGAGGAGATGGCCCGGGATTTTTCTTAATTCTTACGGCGGCGCGCATTTCTTGTGCCGGACAACGCCACAGCTACTTATTCCACATTCGATCAGTCCATGCTTTCCCATTAAACAGACAACAGACAGCCTTCGCTGCAACGAGAGCGAACAAACCGCACGCTGACCATTATGTTATCTACGTACGCCACGTGCCATTACAAGAGTTGGGGTGCTATGCTTTTATACTTGACATCCGATTGTAAAACCGCCAAGCACAAGGTCACTCCATGCTCTACTTATTTTCCTTAATAGCATCCTGCCGCTCTCTCTACACAACCATCTATCGGTCACATAAACTTTATGATCTACTCAAGAGGCGCGCTGACTAGCTCTCCCGGGTTCACACTTTGAATTCGCAAAAGCGCCTGTAACGGCCCCCCGATACGATGACCGACATCCCCCGACACTACACTCCGGGTGAACAAGTTGGCCATTGGCTACAGGTAGCGTGTTTCCAAACGCTACGCTGCATAGCGCCCCACGTGACATGTGTGATATCACTGCGCGTTCTATTCTATTTAACTCCCGCTGAAAGGGGCCTGCCGTTCGGGCTCTGTGGCCTCGAGGTAGATATCTTGGTGCTGGCGCTGACGTCCTGGGCTCGATCCCCAGTGGGTCTGCTTACGTTTATTTTTTATGTTTTTGCAAATTGTTTATTTTATAAACTCAATTTTACGTGTCTGTTTTAATAATAATGGTGATTTGGTATGTTTTAGGGTGCTTTACGTTCGGGGCGCAGCCTGTGAACACGTTAATTTAACGTTCTGCATCGTGCAAAGACGCATGTCAAGTCGGGTGGAAAACAGCGAAGCGTTCGGAAATACGCCTCCGGGTATATGCCAGAAAGCACGGCACCAAAAGTTCCTTTCTTCTTGCCCCGGAACTTTCGCGATGCGCTCCCGGTTCAATTATGTCAACTATTATGTTGCCAAAATAATGTCCCACGGTCACCGCGCTACTACACCACAAATCGTTCGTGTATGTAGGTCAATTAAAACGTTGCTATTCTCGCCCCTCTCAGTTGTTAGGGGAGAAGACAAAGTTAAATTACAGATATTCAGCTACTGTATGAAGGGGAAAGGTACAGGTCATGTGCTACCGGCTATGTGCTGACTGCTACGCGCCTGTGTTCCTCTGCGCATCACTCCGTTTCACCTTCAATAAAACCGATACGTGCATTTTTCTTTCTTTCTTTCTTTATTGTTTCTTTCCGTAAAGAAAGGGGAGCAGAGGCAAAAGTCTTGGAGCCTGACTAGGGCCCCTGCTCCGGTGGCAGGCAGCGTGCGGGCACAGTATATTATATTGCACACTTGCAGTCGAGTGTACAAAACAAAAAAACAAAACAAAACAAAAAAGACAGCTACATACTACAGAGAGTACATTTGCAGTAGTGCTTCCCGAACGCTCAATGTGCGATTACTTTGCACAAAAAATAATACAGAACCAATTTTTCACACAGGATATGGTATCAAAACACTCGCGTGTTTTTTCGTGAGTGCAAGGAGTGAACGAACAACAAAATACACCCGAAACAGAGACTTACTTCAGCATAGATATCTACAATTTCGCTGCAACATTTTATTTTATGCTTTTGTGAATTTTAGCTGTATGCAATTAACTGCTCTAACAGGACATTTTTAATCTGTGTTTTTAATGCACTTCTTAAGCGACCCTGAACCTGCGTCCACCGGCGATGTCCGCATAACATACCCACGTGGGGATTGGCCAGGAATCTCCTCGTCTTCCTTGGCAACGGGGGGAGATGGGCGCGCGCTGCCTGGCCGCTGACATGGCACATACCCACGTGGGGGGATTGGCCAGGAATCGGGCGTGAGAAGGCTAATGCACCCGCTAAAGGAGTACTGACACGAAATTTCAAAGCTGAGATCCGCTCTAGCAATCAAGTACAACGACAACACAAATAGGTGTCTGTGAATAAATGCATCTTCTTTATTTGTAGTGTGTGTGTTGTGTGTGATCTCTTTTCGCGAACATTACCGAACCGCGCAAATTCAACTCGTGCATTCGCACTTTCACATTCTTCCCCTCGGGGAAATGCGGGGAATTTTTTGACAACCGTTGGTGAAAATTAATCTGTTTCTGACTTTGTTCAATAAGGAGGGGATTGGATACCTGTGTGTTGCCGGCCATAGTTTGTTCTTGTAGATGGCATTGGTCGATGTAGTCTACACAAGTTATGTCGTGTGGCGGTTACAGTGCTGGAAGTATTGTATAACTTGTTGTCCCTAATGTACTGAAGTAATTTGTAGCAGTATATTTGATTTGCCTTAAGAAGTGAATGCTTTAGAAAGAGTTCATGTGTAGGTAGGTATTCAGGCTTGCTGTAGTAATTTTCGAATATTCTTAATACCTTCTTCTGCAACAATAGCAATTTATTATAGTTCTGGGTAGAAGTTGTGCCCCATACTAAAGCGCAGAGAAAAATAACGAATAATAGAGCGTCTTTTTTAACCATAACGGTATTATATCTCGAATTTTATATAAACAGCCCACCATTTTGTTCAGTTCAGAGGTTAATTTACACACATGTGTATTCCATGACAGATTATTTTCAAACCAGACCCCTAAAAATTTCTGCGCTTTTGACTGCTTGAGTCTGTTGTTTCGATAGGTCAAATGTATTGTATAATTTAGTGGTTTATTAATCGGTGTGAACACCACATAATTGATTTTACTTATGTTTAATTGTAACTTATTGATATGTAGCCAGTGCGATAGAAGGTGCAAGTATTGAGTAACCCTAGTTTCCAATTGTGGCAAGGCCATATCCGTAAAGAATATATTGGTGTCGTCGGCATATATTATTATTTTGGGTGAATCAGGAATCGCCGGTAGATCATTTATATATAAATTAAATAAAATTGGTCCGAGTATCGATCACTGCGGAACACCATTTATTATTCGAAGTTTAACTGAGGGTATACCATTTACTAGCACATACTGATACCGATTTGCTAAGTAGTTGCGAAACAGTTCAAGAGGAACACCACGAATACCGATACTCTCAAGTTTCCTGAAGGATTTGGCGGTTTCTATCTGATCCCTTACACCGGTATCCGTGCAAAAAAAGAAAAAGACAGTCAAGAAAGTTATCTAAAGGTCCGCAGCACAAGGCTCTACAAAAAACCATGCCACATTCCTTACGTGAACAGTCGTGCCATTAGCGACATATAAGTCAACACTGTACAAGTCGAGGTGAGGTCAAAGTTAAGAGAGATAGTAACAGCAATACTACTCGACCAAAGGACAAGTGCAGGCGGTGAACCTAAGTACATGTTCATTTTATCATTTTTTTGGAGACAAGAGATATTAAAGCATAGCCGCTGCAGTGAAGGTGACAAAAGGACACGCAGTGTTTTTGTTGACTTGATCTGGATGTCCAAAGCAGGAAGTTATGACCGAGTCAGTGGACAAGAGCAAACGCACGCAAATCGCATGCACACCGCATCTCCTGCCCCAAAGCTTATTGACAGCAGCGATAGCCGCAGAGCAAACAAAGCGTCGTGCTTAAACAGACCTGCTTTATGAGGCATAGCGTGCTCTGTAGTGGCTTGCGAGCGGGATACAGCGGCGAACAAACGTACACACCGTGATTAAGTACGGTAGAGATGCACGTACATTAACCAAATACGGCGAAGAGATGCTCATACATTATTTCTGTAAATGCTGTAGCACGAAATACACCGTGCAGTCTTCAGAAGAAATACGAAAAACCATCTTTTTCTGATGGAGCCGAAAAGCAAAAACGCCCGTGTGTAGATTTCGGCGCACGTTAAAGATCCCCAGGTGGTCAAAATTAATCTGGAGCCCTCCACTACAGCGCGCCTCATCGCCTGCGTTGCATCGGCGCGTTAAACCCTACAATCAAGTAAAAACCATCTTCGCCCTTTCTGATATTACAGCAAGAAGAAGAGGATAACAGAATTAATGGAGGAAAGAAACACTTTCGCGCATGACAAATATTCGGTGGATGTGGCCCCATCGTAAACAACAACGAAAAAAAATGTGCAGGAATTCCGTGAATCGTAAACCAATGCGTAAGCATTCCTACGCTGGTTCTTTTTTCTTTCAACTGCTTTTTTCGGCAATTATCCCTGTTTATGCTAGTACAATGATTACATGTGCTTCTTTTGTCAATTATGCATTTTTGTGCAGTTTTAGAGTGTTACACGGCTGGTGGCATCTGACAATTTTTTTGTGTGTTTCAGTTTGTGTTTACGGGTCTTTATTTTTGCTTTCATCTTGTGAGGGCGGTGTATAAAAGAGATATTTTTCATTGTGTTATTTGAGTTTTAGTATTTTATCATTTTTATTTTTGTATTCCTCGTGATTTGAAATTTCCCTCGATCAATAATCTCCATTTACGCAATTACAACAACGAAATTGTTAGCGTCACCGATTATGCGTTCTTGTGCAAGTGCAGGGCGCAACACGGTTGGGTCGGTGTTGAGGGTACTCGGCTAAAAGTGCCTAGGCACTGAAATTGTTTAAAATTACAAATAATGTGTAGGTACAACATGTTGTACTGTAACGTACTAGCGGAGCCGAGCAGGCACAACGGCACATATCTTAGGGCACAGATCTCGTGGTGCAGTTCATTTGTGGTAAAGGTATCTGTGCATATTCTACAGACACATTTTAGACCACTGCTGATACTGGAAAGAGCTGCACTTATTTTTTCACATGTAATCACAGCTGAAACTAAATTGCCCTTCCCAAATAAACCTTCCCGACTGTTCGCACACAGATCCGGGCAGGCAACATAGTGTCCGAAACTTCAAGGCGTCATTTCCAGCGTCATCCGACGGCAAACATCCTCCTAAGCAGCGCTCCGAGTCCCGACGGAAATTGTCGTCGTAGTTTCTCTGAAAGCAGCACTGCTACGCTAGGGGCCCGAGTAGGAAAGCTAACGTGCGGCCGAGAGCGGCCCCATCTCCCCAAGATCTTCGTCTCATTACATTCGTGCGGAACAGTGAAACCTTAAGCAACAGGAAGTAAGTATAAGCACCGCACAATGCGCTCGCGGCAACCAATCATAAGCGCGAATGTACTCGTGGCAACTCCCTGCGATATTAGCACAACTTTGCGCTGGCACTATTAAACATGGGGCATTACGCTCAGCACTTCCTATAAAAGCACGTACACATCAGGACGACACGTCAGAGCCAATTTCTGATTGCTCTTTTTATGTCCGCTTTCGATAACCCTAATGCAAAAAGATTTTAAAAATTCCCGGGCCATCTGCACTAACAAATGGGCAGGGGTGAAACATGCAGTGTATAGTGTATTCTTGGCGTCTTGGCGTTTTTGCCAACGGAGATGAAACCCTTGGGGGGTAGAGGTATACAGCTCTGCTGTAAACGCCTCTGGTCTTTGAAGCACGAAGCTCCCTCGCGCGAGTGTTTTTTTTTTTAAGTGCAATGCACTTCTTAAGCGACCCTGAACCTGCGTCCACCGGCGATGTCCGCATAACATACCCACGTGGGGGGATTGGCCAGTTAAGTGCGAATGCACTTCTGTTAAAATTTGATTTTCCCGCTCAATCGTGCGTTTTCGGTGGTCCCAAGTGGCATCACTGGAACCGACCGCTCTGCAGCCTAGAGTACCTTCATTCACGCATCCGCCGTACAGGGTAGAGACACGTATACGCTGGCGCCGCCATTTTCGGTTGCTCGCTCGCCGCCGAAGCAAGTCATTGTGTCAAACCGCGCTAAAATTATCGCCCCAACGCGGTTTACTGAAGACGTTTGAATCATATTGTCTGTTTCGCGTTGCTAGGTCTCGTGGGAAACGAAAAGAATAACGCGCTGAGCCCGTTGGCCCAATTGCGGCGGCACGGGACCGTTCAAAGGTTGTCTCCACCCTGTACAGCGGTGTTGGTTTGTTTCCCGCGTTTCTTTACGTTCCGTAACCTAGATGGCGCCACCATACCGTGGCAAGCGTTTGGTTTGTTTTTGCCCGCATTTAAACCTGGCTTGTTTTTGTTCTGGGAGAAAATATTCGTTCCCTGAAACAGTGCTCGCTCGACAAAATGGGGTCACGTAAGACACGTTGCATGCGTCAATCGGCCAGTGTCGTCTGAGACAACCCGCCCGTAGTGCTGTACAGCTAAACCAAGCATGCTGTGCGCAGTACGAACAGCAGATCGCATAGTACTTCTATGTTTACATGTGCTTTCGTAACTTCCACTGTTTGTCCATCATTCTTATTGCTTGTAAAGAATGTGCCAAATTTAAGCGCAAATCGCTCGTTCGTCTAGTTTAAGTTCTACCTAATTTGCGTCTGCTTCTGCCAGCCTCCGCCAATCGCAGAGCTTAGCTGTGACGACATAGGTTCTGTTGCAAATGGGCTGGTGGGTCGCATGACCGTTTTTCCTAATTAGTACTTATTTGAGCGAAGTTTACGTTAAAAGTGGTGTCAGTATGATTCTAACGAGACATCTTTTGAATGAACCAAATTGTGTTTTCTCTTCATGGCTCCTTTAAGCGACCCTGAACCTGCGTCCACCGGCGATGTCCGCATAGCATACCCACGTGGGGGATTGGCCAGGAATCTCCTCGTCTTCCTTGGCAACGGGGGGAGATGGGCGCGCGCTGCCTGGCCGCTGACATGGCACATACCCACGTGGGGGATTGGCCAGGAATCGGGCGTGAGAAGGGCTAATGCACCCGCTTAAAGGAGTACTGACACGAAATTTCAAAGCTGAGATCCGCTCTAGCAATCAAGTACAACGACAACACAAATAGGTGTCTGTGCATGGCACATACCCACGTGGGGGATTGGCCAGGAATCGGGCGTGAGAAGGGCTAATGCACCCGCTTAAAGGAGTACTGACACGAAATTTCAAAGCTGAGATCCCCTCTAGCAATCAAGTACAACGACAACACAAATAGGTGTCTGTGAATAAATGCATCTTTCTTTCTTTGTAGTTGTGTGTGTGTGTGTGATCTCTCTTTCGCGAACATTACCGAACCACGCAAATTCAACTCGTGCATTCGCACTTTCACATTCTTCCCCTCGGGGAAATGCGGGGAATTTTTAGTACATGTTACGAAACACTCCAGCGGGAGGCGTAAACGAGTGTCCCGGTGTTTTTTCAGCCCGAGCTACGTTCTAGCGCGAGACGTAAACGAGCTTCTCGGTGTTTTAGTACCGTGACTACATGAGACGACGATTACGGTGACGGCAGAACACGCCAACAGTCCAAGCCCCTAAGGGGCTTCGCGCCTAAAAGAGGGCTACCCCCAGGCTACCTACCCAATTCAAAGGAATGTCCTCCATTCGGCGCTCGCCGAGAAACTATACCCATAATATCGTTCTTTGTTCGGATACAGGTAATGGTAACACACATCTTTTTTATTCACAAAGGATGCAAAGACGCCATGATACGCCCTAGCGAGTTTTGGTGTCTAGGGAAGAGGGGGTAGGTTAAGGGAATTGGGGAAAGCGTTTGATAGGCCCAAATAGGTGGGAAGCTAAAGGAAACGGTGGAGGTCGGATGTCTCGAGGAAGTTCCGTAGAGCGGTGCAAAGACGCCGTTCTTCGCTTGAATTAGGAAGGCTCGGTGGGCTTACCAATCGTATACGTTTTTAAAGGCTTGTTGTCCAGAGACGGCAAAGTGAGACCAGTCCCACAGAATGTGTAGAATCATTATTGGCTGAGCAACGTGAATTCGCGTACAGAGCAGCATAAAGAGCAGCCAGCGCTCTCTTTGATGAACTATAGGGGGCGGAATCCACAGTCTAAAATCAGTTTCATCTAATGCAAAGCTACCATACCAGGCAGCATACCTTAAGTAGAGGATAAGTGACGTTTCGAGGATAAGTTCGCTCAACCGCACTTCTTCGGACCGCTGTTTTGGATCCTCCAATGCATCCCGTCAATGAAAAGTTGGCACTATTCTCGCAGCTCTGCTACTACCGCTGGGCACTGTTACGAATGAGCCCGCCGCTGGGCTTTGTTTCAATACTCCTCGGCTGTGCGGCGAAGCCTCCACTATGTGCGCCTTTCAAGCAGGCCCCCTTTGTCGGTGACTCACGCTTGCAGCAAGCTCCGACAAGTGTAGGATCTCTGGCGCCTACCTATCGGCGCGATAAACATTCGATGGCGTGCCGACGCAACACGTAGAGACCTGCCCTAAGGACGCAGAAGCCCCGCGTCCGCAGCGGAGACCTCCTGTCTCCCCTCTCTCGGACTCAGCGTGCGCCGCTACTACCGACTGCTCACGAACTATGGAAAAAGTGTTGTGTATGTCTGTGCCGTTAGTGTCGGGTGCACAATCTAGAGGGAACGCTGTTTTGACCGTTGGCGCTTTTGGGTATAAATACGAGCCCCTCAAGCGCTATAACTCATTCCTGTTTGAGCAGTGAATCATTGCGGTCACTCTGCTCGAGTCCTGTACTGTTACCTCGCCCGTCGGGCATTGTTCTTTGGCTTCGGCTCATCTCTCGCTATGAGCTAAACAGTTACGTTTGCCTACGGCTTCTGGACATTTTCACGGCTGCAACAGCGGCTGGCCGCTCGCTTCACACCACGCTACCACACGTATGTCGGAGGCGACGGAGCTCGGCTCGGGTCGGCCTTCCCGTACGCAGCAACGGGTTGTCAGCGGTGGAATGACAACGTTGCAACAGCACGCAAAGCGGTCTTCAAGTCGTTCACGCTGAGCAGAAGAAGAAGAAGAAGAAGAGGAAGACGAAGAATAAACGCATTTATTGGCGAGCTTTGAGTCAACCTTTAACCGGCTCCACCTTGCTCTCTGTACCACTGCTGTTCTAGCACTAAGCGCTCCCGCCCTAGGAATTTGACACAGGGGTGTTGTACGTATTGGCCCTTCACTCTTATGTTGCGGCGACAGGCCGGTTTCACTGCTAGTGCAGTTAAGTATTCACATTTATTTGTTTTTTCTTCCGGATTATACTTTTTCATTTTAAAAAAGAATATTTTCGGTTCCTTATTTCCTTTTCTAATTTTGGCGTCTAAAATAACAAAGGTCACATCCTCGGTACACAGCTTCTTAGTCAATCCCACACGTGGGTATGTGGCATACACTGAGGCACCCAAACACCGACCAACCAACCAGCCAGCCATTTCAGTTAGTTGACGATGGTGGCCGCTGTTGTGGCGGCGAACGCGGCCGCCCGGATGACCAGTGAAGCTTCAGCAGAACGGCCTCCTTGCGTAAGAGGCCAATCGCTGCTGCTGCAGGGTGAGGGCACGGGGGGATGGTTTGGGGAGTCTTGTGCAAGGGGCGCTAATCGCCCACGAGTGCTTCCCTCTCGGGGATGATCGAGTAATATGCAAATGCAAAAATCAGGGTGTGGGACGCAGCGGTTATGCGTTGCGCTGTTGCTGGTATCTGGCGACCCAGGCGGAACGAATTCCTTGATCCTGGTGGTGGCCACGCGCCACCACGCCGTTCCCACGGGCGTGACGCGTGGCTCTTGAGCTGACGGAGGTATGCGCACAGGCGCTCTAGCCTGTTCACGTTAGTCAAAAGTCGCTGCTATCGCGTACGTGGTGCGGCGTGGGTCCCAACCGTGAGCGCCCAATCCAATGCGCGCACTCATTAGGTTTAAGAAAGGCAGAGAAACAGATAGAGAAAAAAAAATGAAGGAAGCTCACTCTAACGCGCAAGACTTGAAGGTAGCGAAGCTGTGCGCAACCTTCACGACCATCATGACAGTTTACGTCCACGATTGCAGCCTATTTGCTTCTACTTCCTGCCGCAACGACCTCTACTCCATCAATGTTCCTACACGTGTGAGCTTCCTTCATTTTTTTAGAGTGTTTATCATTGGACGTCGCCTTAGAGGGTAGTACGCTATGACGTGTCTTTCTCGTTCCGAGCAAGTGTCGCCACGATTACGGCGAACGAGGGAGTTTTTTTTCGGGTGCCAATCTTGACCAATCTCCCTAAGTGGGTATGCTTGACTTGACCAACGTGCGCAAGGGACGCTGGGTGGTCATCCCGAGGCACGCACACACGACTGCTAGGCGTTAACTACCGGGCGGTCGCCGCGAGGCGTGCGCTCCCGTGCGCGTGCTCGCAATTTCTTCGTATTTCTAGCTGTGGACACAAAACATTACGATTTGCTAAGCAGCTTCACTGTTAAAAAAGAACTATATCGGTAATAACTTAAAGGAGGGAAATTATATAAAAATAGAGAACGTGGTTGGTAAACAGCCAAAGGTTGAGTTTAAAGGGGGCGAGAACTTAACAAAACCTGAAGCTCGTCCGTCAAGCGAAAACTCGTCTGGCGACGGACAGTCACGCTGCTAGAGGAAACGTTAACCTCCATAAATGGACGAAAAAGAAAAATAGGTAACCGGATGCGCTGTTGAGAATTGCGGATTTATTTATGAATGCGGCATCCTTGATTTGTCGCCGGTCGTGTTTCTTCGTGTTATTTTATGGGAGGGCACTACTGTTAGAAAACAAGAAACCAGTTTTAATCACACAACCCCTATCTTGCTAATAATTCTTTAGTTTAGAATTAAACAGCTGCTCCTTCTTGGCCTTGTATGTCACTAGGTAATCATTTTTTTCTGTCGAAAATATAAACAGTATATTCTTCTACCTCTATCTTGCTTGAATTATTAGTCTATGCCTTACTCATGAGTTAATAAACAAGGCAAATTATACTACTGCCTATAAAATTTATGTATGCGTCTCGTTATTTCAGCTCCACCTAGACAAGTCAAAAAGAAGAGAGAGAGAGAGAGAGTGACAGCTTTTATTGCCACGTAGCGCGGACGCCACGAACGGGCAGAATACTTCTGGCGGCGACCTTCAAAGGAGCAGGGGACAATTTTCTCACTGAAGAAATAAAAAACTTTGGAATCCCCATTCCCTCTGTACTAGACCATCCCGTTCCAGAGATGTAACAAGCCGACGCTGCCCCGTCACCGTTCGACGCATTGCCGCAGGCAGAGCTCTGGACCTACCTCCGTGCCAGCACTCATTTCAACCCCCCCTAGCTGCACTGCACCCCCACGCTCTAAATGAAAACGCCAGAGGCAAAATTCAGCCGCCACAAATTACACGGCACGTTCTCTTTCCCTCCCCCTTCACTCTTTTTCTTTGTTAGGATGGCACGCGTCCCGAGCATCTGTGGGAACGACTGCGTCGGGCGACCCCCAGACTCACGGGCCGAAATCTCTGCGTTGCCTGTAGACCCGCTGCCCCACCACCGCGGAATCCCCCCACCCAGACAAGAACGCGTCCCTCCCTCCTTTGTGACCTGCCCTCCCCATTCCTCCCCCCCCCTCGACTCCTCTCCACGCCTCTTCCCCTCTCCCGTCTCGCATTCAGCCCCGTTACGTATTCACCGGCACGCGCTCGTACCGATAGTTACGTTCAGCACAATGAAACGGAACGGATTTACGGGGATGAGGCATTGGGTCGCCGTGCGCATCCCTCTATCGACGCCATCGAGAGATCCGCGGTGCCTCAGAGCACGACGTTGTATGTGAGGGCAGCAGCTTCCAACTCCAACCTTCGTGTGAATCCTCGCTTGTTGTGCACAAAAGAGGTGCACGCTCAAAATGGGGTGTGCCTGTCTTTTCGTCCAGCATACAATTGCGAAAGCGTCGATGCCAAGTTTCGTGAATCAACGTGAATTCCTGTTTCACTGGGATTCGCATAATCAGCTGGATGCCGACCGATTTGCCTTTCTTGACTTGTTCAATACTTTTGCCTAGGTGCAAGGCGGCTTAAATTTATTTGTAGACGAGCCCTAACGTCCGCCGCACGGCCCGGGATGAACGTCGACTCGTTGACGGACCGCGTTTAATACAATTGTTTCACCACTGTTTAGAAATATCGGCCGCTTAAGTTGCTAAAGCTGATCAAAAATTGCGAATATGATAGCAGGACCAGAAGTGAGCGCGACTGTTACGTCAAAGTACGCGTGATTGTGGTGGCGTGGACACGGAGTGGGAGAGAGAGAGAGAGAGCGTAATATTGGGTAATGGTTAAGAAGAGAGAGTCGGAATTTTATCATTGGATAAATAACGGGAAGGGATGTTGCTCCAGAGAGGTTTATCGCCCATGTAAGAGCACGTGTCGTGAACAAGTCTAGGGGAGAGGGGGGAGCTGTTCCAAAACAAAAATAAGGTGAGACCGAAGGGATGGTAGGATTGAGTGCGAGCCGTTGCTCTTGAGGGAAGTCCATTATGGGGAGACAGGCTGCGTTTCATGGATGTTGAAAGGATAGAGACTGGGGTTAAGCAGTTCCTTAGTTGTATAGGCCTCTTGACTGCCTATTAGACGAATGAGTTTTGGTGGAGGTAATTTTCTGTTAGAGATCTGAGGATTGTGCGGAACAAAACGAGAGATGAGAGAGAGGAGAAGGAGGAGAGACGGAGAGCCCGAGAGAGAGAGAGAGAGAGAGAGAGAGAGAGAGAGAGTTGTAGGACGTCTGTCATGCCATCGTCCAGCCTCTTCCTCTTCCACAGCTACTGCAAATAGTCCATTTTAAAAGGTTAGCTGGTGCGAATAGCGGCCACAGACGGGCGTCCTCAAGAACCACAGAGCTTAGACCTATCAGTGCTGTCGTTCATAAAACTGCAGAGAGAGGGAGAGGGAGAGAGAAATCACACGATTGAGTTCAAATCGCTTCCTCTCAGTGTTGTTCGCTGCTGTTTCTGATGTATTTCCGGAAATTCCCGATGGGAAGAGGCATCGATACTGCAGTTCCCGCCTTCTGTTTGTTTACCACCAGGGGCGACTAAATTGTACATAGCATGTAACGGATATGGCCTTGCGCCGTTAAAATGCAGCCATCATCATCATGTAACAGATCTACGCTTTTCGCCGGGATGTTGTCGTTCTATTCTGAGCCTCTGACGCAGAAGTGCGGGACGTGTACTGTGCAAATATTGCCCGCATAATTTTAAAGCCAAGCTTTCTATGTCTCACTGATGGTAGTGCGTCGCTTTGAAAACGCACTCCAGGAAAGCCAAGTTTTTCTGACGATGATGATGATGGTGGGTGAAGTGAGGAAAACAATACGCTTCCCGTGGTCGGAATCTAACCTGGGTCCCCCTATTTACGAAGTTGCCGTCTATCCGATTGTGTCATTGCGAAACGCTCGAAGCATTTTGTATTTGCTGGGGTGTGCACGGACGTGCAAACTTGAGAAAAAAAAAAAAAAAAACAATCACGCACCCCCCTCCGCCTGACGATATACCTCGGCAAAACTGGGCGCTACTCACTCACAGTCACACAGAAAAAATATATTTTTCCTCACGCACTCATTTACACTTACGGTCACCACTCGCCCTCACCACTCGCACTCACGCTCACTACGCGCCCTCCACCACTCGCACCACTCCCGTTCACGCTCACCACTCGCACTCATTCGCGCTCGTGCTCACCACTCGACGTCCCCCCTCGAACGCGAGTGTGTGCTGCAGACACTGTATGAGTTACAAAACCAAACAGTATTAGCGCATTACGGCGTCAGGCCGTCCAAATCATATTCCTAAATCAGCACGCCACCAGAGAACTATTTCTGGGGTGGTGGTGTTGCAACTCTTAACCAGGCGGCCAATTTTACTCATACAGATGCTGATGTGATCGGAGGAGGGGTGAGGCAGGCAGGTTTGCAGGATGAGCTTAAAGCAGCTCTGAGGCATGTATTATACGCAGGTTCGTTATATTGAGAGAGAAATCGAGGATCCCCTCAGTTTTGTTCACAGTGTAAAGAAAGTAGCGATGGTGGCAGGAGGTCAGGAATGACATCAACCTAGTTGCCTCTGCCTAACTGTGGTTCCAGGAGTGGTCCGTCTGGATGAAGTCTCCAATGACAACGGTGAAAAGTAAAACTACTATTTCAAGGGAAAGGTGAATGATCCAGAAGGTGAAGCCAGCTCATGGCCCCTATGATGCCCTCTGGGAAATATAAATACAAAGCAGGACGTAACTGGAAAGGAGATAAGACGGCGCCAAACACCTTTCGATCTGCGCTGTTACTTAATTTGGTGTTTGAAGGTGGTGGTCTGTAGGAACGCTGAGGCTCTTACAGACCATGACCTCCCAACACCTAACTAGGCTGCACCACAAGCCACAAGACTGCACCCACAAGCCAATATTCAGGAGTACGTGAATACTGTCAACAACCAGGTAGTACACTGAGACACCTACAACACACCTATACAACCCATTTTTCCCTATCTCCAAGGGCAGTTGGCGACGCTGATTGCAAGCCCCAGCCTCTAGGATCAGTTTCCGCTACCCGGGAGAGCAGTCGATGCTCTGATAGCTTGTGGATTCCTGTGAAGAGGGAACCACCCCTACGAGAACTCACCAGTATCATTAAAGACTATTCTGTCTCTCTCTCACTCCTACGAGAACAGCCTAAGTGGTCGTAATAAACAGGTTTTAAAGCGAAGATTTCTTGGTCTAATGATGGCGGTGTCGTATCCACAGCACGCTGCAAGAGACCCAGATTTACACAATGGAGACCCAACATAAAGATGATGATGATGATGATGATGATGAATGATGATGATGATGACGCAAGAAAAAGCGCTCCCCGTGGTCGGTATCGGATCTGAGTCCCTCGCGTTATGAAGCCGAAGTCTATTTCGTACTTCCGACACGGTACACTACCGGTGTGAGTGTGTAAGTGTGTGTGGGGGGCTGAACAGCTTTGTAGAAAGGGATTCGTTCACGGTCGTCTGACTCTCAGGCGGTTGCCACTTTGATCGTTGACGCTTTTACGTTGATTGAAGTGGCTTTGACTTTGGCACTTTACCATTTCATACTCGCATGCAAGAAAGCTTCGCGTTTCAACCATCACCGCCGTTAACGGAGAGGATTTGAACTTTATGTAAATAAGCCCCACCTTTAAGAAAACTATAAGGCTGTTAAGCCAAGAATAACCAAGACACACCACATCCAGGTCTCGTGCTCATCTCGAATTCATTACAAGAAAGGGTACAATTGATCTGCTTCTCTGTATTTCTCACTCTTTCCTGTATATGTCGTTCTGATTATCTGAATCTTCAGTTTTACTTCAAAAAAGGGGTAACGTCTTCAGAAAGGTATGTTGTTGGGCTAGTTGATTCGTGGTCCCAAACCGCAAATGTAAATCAATGACGATGGGCACACAGAGAAGATGATGAGGCCCGGGCGCATATGGCAAATTAAGCCTACAAAATGTCCTCTGTAATCAATCACATTGTTATTGAGGGCAGCCACTTTGCGCACGAGTTTACATTGCGGTGACTTTTAGGGTAACGAAATATTACTTCGGGTTATTAAACCAATCGGTTGCTTAATGCGCCTATCAGTTAAATTCGTAACACTAGTCGGCAGGCGACACACCAGCTATTACGACCGTATGATCACTTGTCAGCAGAAGCGACACAGGGAACGAATAGCCCCCTATCGCGAGGATGGCCAAACTTTGTTCACTGAAGAAAACAGAGGATCAATAAATTTGCAAAAACTCTTAAGTTTGATTTGACGAATGAAGGCTTCAGCAGCACCGTGCCCATTTAAACTCGACTTCACTAATACACGCAGTACATTACTGGGGAGCCATTTTTTATGTTCTCTATAAGCAGTATGATAAGACAGTATGGAGGCACTAAGGCCTTTTATGAAATACCTCCACAAGACGTATACCGAGATCATTCAAAGTTGGGTTCACTCTAATACACAAATTCTTTGCTGGAAGGAAATTTATTCAGGAGTAATGTGCGAAGTTTTGTATGGAAATATAAATTCCCCAGGGCCTTATTTTAAATACCTCCGTTAAACACCGTGTGTGAATATCTGTAACGATGGTTACAAGTAAAAGGTAAACTGTTTATTTAACATGGCGAACTTGTGCCCACAAGCAATGAGCTCCTGCTAGTTTCAACCATTCCACGGTCTTCTTCCTCTTTCTCACCGTTCGGAGCGCATTCCTAGTCCTCTTCCTTGCCTTCGAGCAACGCCTAACGGCCAAACGGGAGGATGCACCGCTATGGATACATCGGGAAGTTCAACTGATACCGCAGGAGTTGCTGCAGTATCTTCGACAGAACTCTGTCTGGTTGGTTAAACTTCAGGGAGAGGAAAACACATGAGGAAAATAAAGGAGGAAGAGGCAAAAGAGACATTTATTGAAAAAGCGGTCCAGACGTTTCGCAGCCTATTCTGATTTTTATGAGGGCTGACTGTGTTCGACCACACGCAGCAGTTATATAATGTAGCCCTTTTTTCTTTTCCTTGTTTCTTGCCCTTGGGCGTCGGAGGACGTGGGCGTAAGTGGCGGGAAGGGCACCTAGGGATCGCTTTTTAATAAACGCCCTTGGTTGGTGTATTTGCCGCTTCATAAAACACCATGTGTCCCTATAAAGTGCTATGCATCGAGTGCTTTTGGAGTCGGCTTCACTCCGATGCACAAATGCCCTTCTGTGAGACGTTTTTTTGTGGGAAGTATAAGAAGTAAAATATGAAAGTATGATGGCCCAAAGGTTTTTATTAAAGACATTCAGAATGCCTTACGCATACATAAAAAGCGGTATACACCAAGTTGCTTTAACATCGGCTTCACTAATATACAAAAGTGCATTGCTATAAAGGCATTTTTAGCGACAACATAAAATGTCTGACTTGAAAGTTTCAAGACCCTAGCGCCACTTAATAATATTCAAGCGAAGCTTGTATTGACTGACTTACGCCGTCGGTGGCGTTCGCCTAAAATGACCTCAACCTTCCTTCTCGCTCGCAGATGTCGCATCTCGCTCTCAGCTGGCGCGCGCACAAAAACAAGTGGCGCGCCATAACACGTCACAATGGCTTGCGCCGTCGGTGTAGTTGCGTAAAACCCTGTTCCTTGGGACTCCCCCTCTCTCGCTCCCTCCTCACCCACAGCTCTCGCTCCCCGGCGCAGCTGGCGCGCGCGCCCTATGCGGTACGCATCACGCCACATCGCACGTGCGCTCCGCAGAAGGCGCGTCAGCCAGTTCACCAGTCGGCTGCGGCATTGGTAGGCCGCGCCTGGTTCGCTCCGTCGTGCGTTCGGGTAAAGCTCAGCGAAAACAAAAAAGGCTTTCGTTGTGGCCGGCCAACGGTTTTGCGCTTCGATTGCAATGGTATTACGTTTCAAGTTTCTCAGAAGGGATTCCTCTTGGTTTTTACTGATGTCAGGCTTCGCGTGCCTCCCTGTTTTTGGAGGGAAGGGATTCGTTAATTTTAATTTTGGTACGCGGTAAGAGTGGGACACACCGTGCGTTACAGACGAACAGACGAGGTTTCTCGTTCAGACCACATATCAAGAAAACAAAAAAAAATTAGGGGGAATTTCGCCATGGGTTCTGGCATTACACCCCCTCGCTGCTTTGACAGTGGTATATGCTCAAGTCTACGTTTTCGCAGAGAAAACTGAGAAGGCGCTGCTACCGACATTGCCATTTGTAGGACCCCGCGAAGGACATTGCTACAGACATATTTCCGCCACGCGGGATCTCTTTGTCGTCCGGCACGCAGCGGCTAGGCGACGACTTCCGCTCCCCTTTGCGCCACAGCCCCCACGAGACGCATTGCGGAGCAGGGCAAGCACCCGTACGAGTTCGCAACGTGTCACGGACCGCTTCGCGATCACAGAGCACGCGGTAGGTATGCGGAGGGCGAGAAAGGCTTGCGAAAGGAGCCTTTGAACCGTATGCCACAGGGGGGCCTGAGTGGAACAATAGGGGCGCACTTATACAGTCGTGCCGATATAGTAGGGCTTCGCGGCACCCTATAACGCAAGCTGCTCGGACGCTTTTCCGTTCCACGATTCCTCCGCTGTGTATCGCCCCGCCGTAAGCTATGGCACGACGGCCCGGACTAGGGCTGTTTGGAGAATAAAGATTTCTGTCTCTCTCCCCACAATCAGGGTGTATTTCCAAGCGGTCCTTATGAGAGCTCTAACTGCTGTTTTCGTCGGTATCGCATATACTACGCGAACCATGCCTTTACCGTTGAGCCCTGCTGCAACCGGCTGGAATTTTAGCGCTACTTATATTGGTTCTATACTGAAAGTGTGGTAGCGGCGTTAACTGGCCTGCATTCGTCTGCTTTTATTTTTTCTCCCTTATCTTTGCCGGGGTAGGTCCATGTTCCTTAAACGCACCTGTAGCGCTTTCCTTCAGCATACTGTTACATAATACGCGTACGACTCAAACGCCCATTCTGGGAAAGGCCTTCGGCCCGCAGTGCACGATTCTAACGCGCCCAGATTGCAGCGCGCGGGAGGGAAGGTTTACTTATGAAAATTTGAAAAAATAATTTAACGCAGATTCTACCGCGCAGATGTGAGAGACCTAACCCGTCGTACCTGGCAGAAGACATTTTATTTGACGCTGTCCGCTGTGGCAGTAGGAATTCCTTGTGCTTCGTCAACGCCTTACCCAGCTCCTGGCATTAAAGCTAGAGCGGGAAACATTGAAAGCCGATTTCGGTTTTTAGCCCGTTTGCAACGCGCGCGTAATTTGTTTAAAGTCTACTTTTGGCAAACAAACAAACAAAAAAAAAAAAACTGGCGATGCTTGCACTAAGTAGCGCAAGGCTTGAACCATAGCGAAGTCGCAGGATTTCTTTATACGTGGGCATTGAAGGACTGACTCATCACCAAAGCACTTGTGCAAGTTTGAAATTGTTTATTTACATGTTCCGTCGTCGCTTTGCACTGTGCTAGTAGTAGTCATCGTCGTATGGATCGATATCGTCGTGTTCCTCGTGGCAAGCATTACATGCGCGGTAGCGCTTGACGACCGCTGGGGCGCAGCGGCAGCCCGTACGTGCACTACGCATGCGCGGCGTTTGTGGAGTCACGTCGAGGTTACGTTGAGAAGGTGTTGCGCCAGCTATGGCGTGGTTGGTCGCTAGGCAACGCGGGGTGCTCCTCGGCGTTTTCTACAGTTTTTTTTTCTTTTTTTGCTAAACCCACTGCGCGTGCCAGGGATTCTCGGCGGTCGCGGCGAGGCTCGCGCTCACGAGCGCTCGGCATTTTCTTGCTACTTTTAATGCTTTACGCGCCACACATTACGGCCAGCTACAACAGGTCAGCTGTTAAAACAGGTGCGCGTTAGAATCCTATAAATACCGTAAAAATGAACACGTGAGATTTCGGCCCAGCGCTCGTGGTGAGCGGCGTATATGCTGGGTCATAATTACCCAGTCGCAACTATATCGCAATTTTTTTTACCATCCCATTCCCCTGGCAAGTATTATAGTTGTCTTTCCTTTGTGTCCCGGTATCATTCTTTTTCAACCCATCGGCAGGAGACGTCCGCGATGGGAAGAAATATCAGTGTCGCATAAAAAAAAGAGATGTTCCTTGGTCCCTATAGGTAGGGTGCCTCAACCGTTTGTGCGAACCTTCCTTAAGCTGCAACTAGGTAGCACGCGTATGGTTCATGTCGCAAGCAGCTGCCTCATCACCACCGATACGGAGACACCAGGGAACCAACCGCTACACAATTAGCGTGCAGGGGCCGTAATGAAAACTCCAGCTTAGAAAGAAAGAACGAAAAAAAAAGATCAAAAAAGCGCTCACGGCAAGTTAGCGCGTACGCGCTTCGCCGCTCAAGCGAGTAACCCTTTAGCAATTAAGCGCGGCGACCTTTACGTTAAACGCACAGGGGGAAAAAGATAACACGAGACGCTAGGGGAGAGGGCGCTCGCATTACGGCGCTCACAGCCCGGGGAGAGGGAGTAAGACACCGGGGATGCTATTATTAATCCCTCCTTGTTTCCCCGCTCATTCGTTCCCAGCGTTCCCGCGGTGGGAGGTGGGCGCACTCAATCTCCGTGTTCAAACAGCTCCAGGATGATCCCACCCGGCAGTGGGGGAATGGGCCGAGCGTCTCTCTCTTTTCTCTCTCTCTCTCTCTTGCGGTTCCCACAGGCATCACGTCGCCATGTGTGCCGACCATCGACACGCGTCCATCCGGCCCGGGGCACAGCCGTCTTTGCGTGTGTGCGTACGTGGACTCTCGCGGCGTAGGGTGTAATAACGTGTGTAGCCGCGTATGCGTTGCACCAGGCCGCATAAGGTCCCCAGGCGAGTGAGCCACCAGGAAGACGCGGTCCCCTTATCCTGAGGGCGAACGCTTAAATCCCGCGCCGTTTTTCGATGCGTTAGCCGTTGTCTTTCATCGGTTTGTTCTTTCGCTGCTTTGACTTGCGTGGTGTACTAAGCGGGATTAACTGCGTTTTCCTGTTTTTAAAGCACCAAAAACGTTCGTTTATCTACACCTCACTAACTCGATCCATCGGAAACGGTCAATGGTGGAACGTTGGCAAATGGCAAAACTTAACGCTAGCTTTTCAAGGACCAATAGAAGGCCAAGATTATGAACGCAAACCGAGCTCAAATGACCCCTGATTAAAAATTAAATCCAGTAAGTAATGTATAAATATAACAAGTTGCAAATTACTTTTCAAATTCTCCAGGGTTAGGGAGTCGACGCCAGCTCGGTCAGGCCAATGCAGACCACCTGAGGTTAGAGCAGACGATGCAGCCAGCGCGAGTGGCGTCACGGGTTCTTGAATGACGTCCCCACTGGCAGTTTTGCGGCTGCAACAACGTGCCGTAATACTTTCCTGCATGTCCGATAGCGCCCATCTGAGGTTCTGGCAAACAAAACCGAAAATAATTGAAATGAATGCCTCGTAATTATTTCTACGCTGTCTGCTTGCCAATTTTGCTCGTACTTGGTTTTTACAGCATAGAAACTAAAAAGCGAAAATTTGGTCTTAGTAATACTCTGATTCGAACCCCGTATACCCAGCGTCCCCTTTGCAACGCTGGTAATTGTTTTACTACGAAAACACGAAGCGAACGCTATACGACAACTGCTGATTATTGCGCAACAATCCACGGTGGCGCCAGCAGCAGCAATGTTGTTAATAGTACCTATGTGCAAACTTTTAACAGAGAAATTGATGCGTATTTTGGTCATGGTTGAACTACTGCCAATTGTTTTTCTGTGTGCATTGCTTTGTGATTACGCTTTGTTGTTTTTTAGGTTTTCTGTTTGTACTCACTATTGTACTCCCTCCTTGTTATGACCCTGAAGCGAGGGTTTACAGTATTATTAATAAAATAAATAACTGTGTGGCAGAAATTCAAAACGGATGTATTTCACTTCGTCACTTCCGAATTTTGTACCGGGATAATGCTGTTTTAACTGCAGAGCTCTTTAATATCGAGTTTGGTCTGAGGGTATTGGCAAAAAAAAAAAAAAAAGCCCAACAAAATACACCGAGCGCACGTGAGCGTACGCCTTATGCGGAGTTCGCGGCCTCACGCAGGCTTGGGCGTGGGCTTGCGTTACGTGCGTTACGTGCTCGCAAAAAATACAAAGAAAAAACACTCCTCGTGAGGAGCTCCCGGCGTTGTCCAGCTCGACCTTCGAGAATTAACGCTCTGCCTAGCGTTCGTGGCGCGATATCTCGCGTGCTCTTCTCCTCGTCAGTTCCCGTGCGTTCGTGCTTGAAGTGGGGAACGCAGATGCCGAGTTCGCGCTACAGGCGCCGATTTCGCGAAGCCGGCTGCCGCCGGTTCTGGCACGTGCTAACGCGGTTCACTTTGGGAGAGATGTGAAGGCCTGCGGACAAAACGATCCGGGCATGCCGGTCATGGAGGGCTTTCAGCGGCAAGTTCGGAAATACATGTCAGGTGCAAATCCAGGGTTTCCGACGAAGGGAGAGGGGCCGCCAGTTCTGCTCTGCCGGCGGTCGACCAAGCTTCCTCCCCCTGGGATCTACTGTCAGTATGGGGGACCGACCGGAACGGCCTTATAAAATACGACCAAACTTGACCTCATCCCTCAAGACGAAGCCTAGCCTAGCAAGAACGTCGCAAAACCCGACAAAATGTATTAAAACCGGTAGAGGGTAAGTCGACCCGTTTATTTGTATCACTGGCACACTCACAGCTCAAGCTGCAATACAAGGAAATGTGATCGGACAGCTAACGAAGTAGAAGAAGCTTAACGGAATACCCCTTTGTCTTTCCTGTTACCGCCTGACGATCGAATTCGAGTGTCGCAACGCTTACCTAACAACAACAAAATTGAGGGTGCCCTTAAAAACTGGTTTCGCCATTGTAGAAAGTACTCATTTGCAGCAGCTGAAAGATGAAGTGCTGTGTCTGAGTTTCTAGCAGTTTCTTTAGTAGTATTATTGTTTTACTGGCGACCACTGCAAAGTGACATACCCTGCGGTGTTTCTCGTAAGCATTCGGCCATATTGGCGAGCAGCGCCTCTGTTTCGATGAGCGCACGATGCGTTGATAACAACATTAATGTATCAACACCGATAAGTTCGCTATGGACAGCTAAAAAATACAGGACGACATATGATGGGCTCATCTGCTATAAACAGTTTTGATATTCAGTTTGGTAATTATTCTCGCCATTCAGCTAATGATAAAGGCTGTTCCGTTGCACATGACATCAAGGTTATAAAATATGAGATAACATATCTTTACAATTACGCTTCAATGCGCTATAAAAAAATTCAAGAAGATGAATGCCGAAAAATCCGTTCTGGTACAGACTTTTATAAGGGGTCTTTTCTGTTAGGCAAGCATGCCCTTTGAAGAAGCCAACCTAACGGTACCGAGAACGTGCCTAAAGTGGGTGGAATGCGCTCAAGCCAGAGTACAGAAATTTGCTATCCCGGTTGTTGAAACTTATGCCCTCCCCGCAGAGCTGAGAATTTTGTGGCCGGAAACATTTCGTAGCAGTAAAAGAATTATTTCTTTCACTTTGTATTTAGAAAGAAAGAAAGCATGTTCAACACTCTGTACATTAGGGTAGGCTTCGAAGGTTGCAAAATATAGGGCCTTTGACGATATCAACTTTGTGGTTGGTATCGCGTTAATTATTGTCTTAAGGCTCGGGAAATTTTTTTTTCTTCGTGCATTTTTGAGCATTGGAAAGCGCAAGGCAATCTGCACAGATTAGACCGGTATGCTAACTTCGAGGTACTAAAGTCTGTGAAGAAACAAAAAGCAAGAACATCGTGAAAACTCTCTACTGCCTTAAAATATATGTAACAACGCGAGTCTCGTCACATCGGTTCAATACTGCAGTTGCTAGCAGCAGACAAATTTAAAAAAATAAATAAAGCAAGGCTTCTTGGAGTTGGCCGCCTGCGCGGGACTGAAGTACAGTAAAAAGGGGGAAAACAATGAACAAGAAAATATTATTTATTCATCGGTGTAAAAACAGCCACATCAAGTTGACAGCGCATGCAGACATGACATGAATCTCACAAATGTTACGTATTTTCGCCTTATTTCCAAATGTTTTTTTTTTCTGCCCCAAAAGCGACTCGAGAAATTATTGTTAATAGCAATGTTAAAACTTATGACGCCTTTTTTTGTTTTGTTTTAGTTCCACTCGAACGGTCAACGGCCGCGCGTGCAACTGTTCCCCGTCTGCGGCATGACGCTGGAACCCCATCGAGCGGCGGACGCATGTGGCGGCGACCAGCTGAATCGGCAGCAGGGAAGCCAACGGATAGGCGGTCCGCTGTCCCCCTCGCCCTTGAGCGAGATCGCTGAACGAACGCACAACAAACGGTTCCGTGATGGCATCGACGCCTGGCGGACGCTTGGGGGCGCGTCGCTCTTTTTCGAAAAGCCGGCGCGCGGCGGAGGCGTCCCACCGGGGTTTACCCTCCCCCCCACTCTGTTCACTCAGACGCGCGGGCCGCAACGGACCGGCGTCCCGGCGTCGGCGTTGCGAGCTACGACGGAAAGGGTTCGAACGCCGAGGCTCTGCGAACTTTGTACTCCCAAACGCTCCTGACGGGTGCCAAAAACTTTTGTTGGGAAAGCCCGTGTCAGCAGTCAGATGTGTCGAAAAGTATGCGTGGAGCAGACGACAAAACTTCGAGCAGACGACGAACTTTTGAAAAGGTGGTGAGCACCAGAAGTGGTAAGAATATATTGGCGCGAGGAACGGCCTGGTAAATACTGTATCGAGGACTTTGTGCACTGTTCAGTGGATGACGACAAAAATAGGTGCCAGCATCGGGTGTTTCTAATCCGACGACGACGAATCTCCGAGCGCGCGACAGAAGCAGACGACAACGACCGAACCGCTTCGGAGAGCAGACGACGCTCTCGAAGAAGCGCGGCGAATTCGAAATGCCGAGGGGCTTCCTGCTGCAGCGCTACACGCGCCACAACTCGGACGGGGAGGACAACCGCTCGGACTCGTCTTCTTCCCTCTCGGACCACGACGACGGCGTCCGGATAGCCTCATCGCCACCGGCCGTCAAGGGCTGCGAGTCGCTGCTCTTCCGCGCCAGCGCACTCCTGCAGCCGACCAACACCTCCACTCCGCCGTCTTCCCAAGATGACGCCGCTAAGCGCAGCAAGAACTCCCCCGTGGGTCCTCCACCGCTCGTCCATGGAAGTCCACCTCCGCGAAAAAACAGCAGTGGTGGTGGCGGTGGAATACCCTCAACCAAGACGTCGTCAGCGGCCTCTCCTTCTTCGCACAACGGCGGCAAATCCGCCGTGCGCCGTCTGCTGTTCGACGACGACACGCTATCTCCCGTCTCAGGGACCTTCATCCGGCCCTACAGCGACGACGACGACCTGGAACTGGACGAAGAGCTCGACTACGACATTCCGGCAGCGCTGAATCCCGTGGTCGCCAGCGACGAGGCCCGGGCCGAACTGGCCAAGATCGAGAACAAGATCGGGGCGTACGTGTGCCGTCTCTGTCGGCAGCGGTTCGGCGACGCGTTCGGCTTGGCTCAGCACCGCTGCTCGCGCATCGTGCACCTCGAGTACCGCTGTCCCCGACTGCGCCAAGCTCTTCAACTGCCCGGCCAACCTGGCCTCCCACCGCCGGTGGCACCGGCCCAGGTCCGAGGGTGGAGCCGGGTCACCCGCGGCTGATGCCAAGCAGCCGCAAGGGTCGACCGCGACGTCGTCGGAAGAAGAGGCGGCGGGTCCGTACGCGTGTCCGGGGTGCCCCAAGAGGTTCCGTCGACTCGCCTACCTGCGCAAGCACGCGTTGATCCACGCCCGAGTGGAGGAGACGTGAGAAGCCGTAACATACTCGGTGAGTGACGTCCGAACCTCTTTGTAATTCATCGTGCTTTTTGGAATGGTTTAAAAAAAACGCGACGTAAATATGGTGTTTTGAGTTCAGTACAATTGATCTTGTGCACTTTTGGAATTAACGTAGCATAACAAACAGAGATAATATACCAGGGACTAGAACGTTGTTGGTAAGTCCATGATGAGCAATTCCAGAAAAATCATGAGCGACGTCCGCTCTGTGAAGGTGAATGACCAGCAAAGCTGTTTACGACACGGCGGTGAAGTGGCACAGAGTTTTGAAGAAAGTTACGAACTCATTTATTTTGAACTGTACCGGACAAGTAAATGGTTCCGGTGCAATGATAGAGTCGTTTTAGCGACCAATCGTCACATTATATTTTGGGGAAATTTTCGATAAAACAAGAGGCCTAACTGTTTCCTGTAATCAAACTTCTCGCGTGTACATGCCCACGTGTTGACGCCGAGACGGGAATTCTGTAACGTTTACAACTTCCCTCGGAATTAGCTAAATACGACGAATAAATTAAAGTGGCCGTAATGATAAAGCCGTCATTGGGCCAATCGCCTTATAATTTTTTGGGGGAAAGTTTTGATAAAGAAATATTTACAGCGGTTTTCTACTGAACATTGGCGACAAAGTTGGATTTGCCACAAGGTGTTTCGTTTTTCTTTTTGGCTGGAAGAACAAAAATTCCCTGGAATCTAATTTATAGAATGCCTCGCTTTAAAAATTTCAGGCAGAACTGCAGGCAGAACTTTGGTTGTGGGACAGATTTGAGTTGAAGAACTGAAATCACCTTTCGGAGTGAATCACTTTGCCCACCAACCTTCCCGTCCCCTCTTTCTTCATGCAATCCTTGCCTTAATCCGCCTTAGTTGTGAGATCAAAATCGTTTCAACAGATACCGAAAAACCGATAACTACAGTGATGTAGCCAAGGATGTTAATTGTATTAAGAATAAGATTAGCCACGCGGTATAACTGAGACCGAAACGAATAACGCCGGGATTTATCATGAAACGTCGACTACCAGATTCTTGAGCTTCCATTCAACTTCGCCACATACTACTTCAGTGTTCTGCGAATGCTCGAACACCCCCTCCTTCTCCCCAATTCTCACCTACTCCAAAGGTTTCATATCTCTTTTGAACCATTGTAGGCGCGTCAAGTGCAAAATATAAGCGAAGGACTAAGGAGGACGACAGAGGCAAGCGCTTCGTCTTCGTTTAAATTTTGCGCTTAACACGTATGCGATGCATATCAACTTGCCCAGAAGTACGCCCTAATTTGAACCACTTTTTCTTAATCCCAGATCCCTGGTTGTCCTATCTCACATAGACACGTTCGGGAACTTCTTAAGTCACACAGTGCCTTTTTCACAGCGAAGTTCTTTAGCAAATGGTAACTTTCCGTGTCCGCAGTTAAAAAAAAAATATCAAGAAATTCCGGAGCGCGCGCACGTAAGCGGAGGCCTCGCAGCGACCGCACGGCAGTTAACAAAATCAAGAAAATACCGAGCGTTCATGTGTGCGCGCCTCGCGGAGACCACCAAGCACTCCCGGTGCACGTTTGTCAAGCCAAACATGCCCACTTAGGAAGATTGGCCAAGATTGGCGGCAACACTTGCTCGGAACGAGAAAGACTCCAGGGGCGGTATTCTCGTAACTGCCCCTTTTGAAACGTCCCTTTTGCGTCCCTTTCATCGTGACGTACTTCCGGCTAAGCAGTGGGTCTTTGATTCAAATACCGTAACTGTTCTTGCAAACGCATTTAAAGAACTGAAATCGTATCAGAGTATATTTTATGTGTTTATTATTACGCGAGCGAACCACAATAAGGCGACGAAAAATCGTCTGCTCCAAATCGTCTGCTCCGAGTAGCCACGGCTCATAGCTCCGCCGTGCTTGCATGGCGTCACATCCGGGTGTTCGCTTTTAGCCAGTCAGGGCTCACTCAAAAGGGACACTTTTGAAAGGGACACAAAAGGAACAAAACACGGGAATACCGCCCCAGCGTTCACCGTAATCGTGATAACAGTTGGTTGGAAGGAGGAAGACTCGACTATAGCGTACGCCCCTCCGACATGATGTGCAATTATTATCGCTTCCAAAAAAAAATGAAGGAAGCTCGCCCTTGTAGCCACAATGATGGAGTAAAGTCGTTGCGGCAGTGAAGAGGATGCAAATCGGCTGCAATCGTGGACTTCAACCTTCGTGCTGGAAGTGAAGGTTGCGTTCACCTTCGGTACCTTCAAGTCTTGGGCGTTAGTGTGAGCTTCCTTCATTTTTTTTTTCATTTCACCCTCACGATAATACATTGTTGTTTGCAGGAGAGTAGTGCTACATTATGTTAAGACAACGCCTTAACGTGTATAAAAAATAAGCGAGTTATAGAAACACCAGCTCGACCAATAAAAGAGAAAACCGCAACCGCTACAAAACCATGGCTGCTGAAAGAACACAGCAGCAAAGCTCGGGTAGAGGACTGCTGGGTTCAAGATGCACAAAACCGCTAAACCTATGGTTTTGCAATAACAAGTCACGAAAAATGACGCACTTTGGTCAAGCGAGAGAATGGTGGCTATTGGTGCTGCAGCTATTTCAGTGATACGCGTACAGAATGCTTGATTGATAAAGAGCGCGTGGAATATTTGTCCTTAAAATGTATGTCGAGGTGGTTATGGGGCAGCGATAAATGTACGAAGCCTTGCATGGTTTCCGTAATAAACCGAAAACTCATAAAGAAAGCTCCCATCGCGACTAATCTTTACTTGCGTGTCACAAGTTGTCATTTGCTGTGGCTGCGACGAAACAAAGATAAAACACGAAAGAAAACAATGATGAAAAAATACACCGTCATGCAGAGCCTGTTTACCCTCACTCGTAACTTGTTTCTATCTCATCTTCAGAGACAGTATACATTGCTTTGTATTGACGGTGGACGTTAGCTGCAACAGTCGTCCCGACAACTTGGCCGTCAGCTGTTCTGTGGGAAGACATTGTTCGGTCGGGGCTGTTGTGAGCATCTGCCGGAAGTGTTTCGCGAGTGCTTGTTTTCTAATGAAAAAGAATTGTCGACATTGATCTACGTGTAAAGAAATGGACAGCGAAGCTGTTAAAATACCGATGAAACTAAAACGGATGACAAATGCACTTTGAATTCCAATTCGGCAATAAATCATGCACCTCTCCGTCTAACGACGACGATGGTTGAACGCGAAAGCTTTCTCGTGACGGCTTCTTTCGGTTGTCGTCTGAGCGCCATTCATCCCTCTCCAAATCCATCTTTCGTGAACTGGCTGCGTTGGTGAGGAGTGTTTATGCGGCGCAAAATTGTCCACCGGACTGGTTGAATCTTTTTATTGATTGATTGATTGATTGATTGATTGATTAATTGAATTGATTATTAGGTTTAACGCGCCGACGCTACACGGGCGATGAGGCGCGCCGTAGTGGAGGTCTCCTGATTTAATTTCGACCACCTGGGGATTTTTAACGTGCGCCCGAAATCTCGGACACAAGGGCGTTTCCGCTTTTCGCCTCCATCATAAAAGCGGCCGCGCCGCAGCCGGGAATCGAACCCGCGTCCTTGGGCTCAGCAGCTCAACGCCATAGCCACTGAGCCACCGCGGCGGTTGTTTGAATCTTTTGGATGCGTATCTCTGCTTGGCCGACTTTTGAAGGACGCAAACCGCAGCTGGACTTACGTGCCTCTCCATCGATGCCTGTTAGCTTTTGTATTGCCTCTTAGTTTTATGTGTGATCGTGAGTGTGCTTAAATTTTGCATGCATTAAAGAAAAAAAAGTTCGAAATGGAGCAGTCGCATAGACGCCGTCTTCATAACGCGAGGGATCCAAATTCGATTCCGGCAACGGGAAGTGTTTTTTTCTTTCTTTGACTTCACTCACGATCATTCATCATCATAGTAAGAGAAAGTTGGCTTTCCTGCAGGGCGTATTCGCGTACAACTGGCATCAGTGGGGACACCAAAGCTTCGCTTTAAAAGTTCACGTACGAAACTTCTGACCACACTGCCGCACAGTTCAAGGAGCGCAAAAAAACACCTCTACAGTGAGGTTACGCGCCCAGGGGGACACAGTTTGAGGTGGTAATTATTGATGTCGGGGGACTACTGAACTAAAATTCTAAACTAAATTCTGAATTAAAATTCTGAACTAAAACTACTGAACTGAACTAAAATTGGATAATTAACTTTTTTTTTGGCTGCAGTAAGCAGACATGTTTGTATTGAAAAGTTAGACGTAATCGAGTTTCTACATAGTTTCATTTGGAAGAATTTTTCTAGCGTACACGTACTCCGAGATATCTGACTGTGAAGTTTAATTGCTGCCGCATAATTATAGCATGCAAGAATATCACTACCGACACAAAGCTCCACCCTTTTGTGACGTGCTTGCTGTGTACGGTGTTTAGTTTAACAACGGGGTTGATGTATAGGCAAAAATGATAACTTCCCCTCGCTCGATCTCGGCTGGAGAAATCACGAAACAATTCAGCGGTTCCGAGCACTGGAGTTTGCGATTACGCAGGCCAAGACTGAAAGGGTGCAAGTTATCACTTTTGCCTATGCCTCCACCCCGTTGTGAAACTAAACACCGTACACAGCAAGCACGTCACAAAAGGGTGGAGCTTTCCGTCGGTAGTGATATTCTTGCATGCGTAATCATGCGACAGCAATTAAACTTCGCAGTCCGGTATCAAGGAGTACGTATGCGCTAGATGAATTCTGCCAAATGAAACTGTGTAGAAATACGATTACGTATAGCTTTTCAATACAAACATGCCCGGGTACTGCATCCAATAAAAAGTTAATTATTCAATTTTAGTTACCCACGTCAAATTTACCACTTCATTCGGTGTCCACATGTGCGATTAACCATACTGTAGAGGTGGCCTTTATGTAGATTTAAGTGCCTAATTTAAGAAATACCTGTACTAATTAACTTTGATCACTCTGTAAAGAGGAATACGGCCTACGAACTTCAATACGCTCTTGCTCGACTGTCGTAGTAAAGCTTTAGCAGCAAGGCAAAGTTTGTTGCATAATATACAGGTTAAGACGATTTATAGGGAGCTTTGACGGGGTTACTTAGGGGCTGCGCGGGGTAAAGCTGTCATCTTCGAACAACTCAAACTTATCAGGAACGGGAAACACCAGCGAGCTTGCCCCTGTAGGCACGCTGCCGTGTTTACGGAGCTGCTATGCAAGAAAGCTGCCTTGTAGAATGTGTCATTGGAGAATTAACGGAAAGCTTGGTTGGACTGAGTGAAAAAATGTTTACAGTAATCTCTCGCTAACTCGAAGTAGTAAAATCCGCTGAAAATTTCGAGATGAGTGGAGTTTCTAGTTAAGCGCAATGCCGAACAATTGTTGCCAGGTCACTGAAATAACAGCTTTAGTGACTGCACAGGGGAGCTTTCGTTATAAAGGCAAAAAAGTTCGTACGAAAGACGAATTTTTTTTTTATTGCGGAAGAAAGAACTGCGTGATGCTCGCCTATCTACGTTCGCATCTGGTCAAAAGTGTTCTCGAGCTTCTCAATGGGCGCATAAATTGTTGATCGCCACCGCTACATTGTACCTCGTTGCGAAGCAGGAGCAGCATGTTTCTTGATTGTGTTGTTGTAGGCACTTCTCGGGGCTCCTCTTCCTGCTCATGATCAGCTGCATCGTCCACAGCTTTCTTCAACGATTCAGGTGTCGCACAGCATTCCGGTAAAAGGAACATTAGCCTCGCACGGCGTAGATTTGCCGTTGACGACCGCGTTCGCGCGTAGTGGAGCTAAGCGTTCAAACGGAGACCTTATCAGCCGCCTGTAGTGGGCTTTGTCTTGCGTCCTCTCCGTCAACATTTCGAGATATCCGCGGTCCCCCGGAAAAGTGCTCCCAGATAAAGGGAGGCAAATACATGACGCCTATGGGAGATGTAAATGCACGGCGAAAAAACTTTTGGACTTAACCGATAAAGTTTCGTGATATCCGAGTTCAAGTTAACGAGGGGTTACTGCATTTGTAAGTATTTTTTTATTAGTTAGTCGGCGCTCCACGGGAGTCTTGTACCACGTCTTACAGTTTCCGACGGGGTCAGCAGGGGTGATACCTATGGTCAAGAGTTCCAACGGCCTCTGCCGCTTTGCGTGCCCGCTGAATCTGACCGGGTCTGGTCTCCACAGCAGTCGCTGGCCAGCAGTGCCTCCCACTGCTCTGAATTAGGATTCGTTGGGTTTTACGCCACCTCTCCTCTTTGTTTTCTCCTCCCACTCGTCACAATTATCATCATAATCCTCAACATTATCATTACCACCATCATTACCATCGTCGTCGTCATCGTCGTCGCCATTTGGTCGCCGTTGTTATTGGTTTGCCGTCGTCACTTGTAGTCGTCGCTTGTTATCCTATTGTTTCTGAGTTAGGAATCACTCGTTGCGCTGTTCCTGCGCTGTAATGCTCGCTCTTTCAATTTAAGATTGCCGTTAGGCAACGCGGAAAAGGAGTACTAAGCGCTCTTGGCTTGGTGCGGGGATCCTTTTTATGCGAACTGTGAAGCTAGCTTTCTCACGAAAAAAATTGCTTCCATAAGTACGCGGTTTTTTGTTTCCTACCTGCGCGAATAAAAGTTCTCTCTCGATCTCCTTCTCTTAAAGCAAGGTTGACCAAGTGGTAAAGTTATTTAGTTTGAACGGTTACCTCTAATATTTCTCCCTTCTATTACATTCAAATCATCTGTAATCAGTACCATCTCATCATCCACACCTGCCGTCAGTTGTCACAGCGTCATTCCGAGCCAGAAACACCGCCATCATCATCATCATCATCATCACCACCACCATAGCTGTCGTCATGGCCTCAGTCACAGCGAGGAACGAACCGAGCTAGTGCCGAAACACCGGACTCCCCGTTTGTTGTACTTGGTTGGAGTTTGCTATTTCATTCCTCTGCAGACGGTTTACGTCGATGCGCAACCAATGAATGGAGGCGGCCCTCCATTGATTGACTTACTTTATTGGAACTTATTTTATCGGTA
Source organism: Haemaphysalis longicornis (assembly GCA_013339765.2). NCBI lineage: Eukaryota > Metazoa > Arthropoda > Arachnida > Ixodida > Ixodidae > Haemaphysalis > Haemaphysalis longicornis. The sequence continues at coordinate 89,219,714 of CM023453.1, read as the reverse complement.
CTCTTTATCGGTACTTTATCGTCTTAACTTATCGGTACTCGATTTGTTAAAGTTCGGACCACTTGGGCCCGGTGTTGTTTGCGGCGGAAATGCTCGTCGCGTCCGTCATCGCTTCAATACGGAACTGCGTCGCGTACACTGCCAGTGAAACGCGTATATTTTCGGGATTTTCCCTAATTACCAATCCGAATAAGGCATTCAGCTTTTTTCTCTCTAAAAATAATTGTGCTCGATTCGCTGCAATTCGTTCGTTGAAGCGGCGACTTGTTTCAGCTTCCCGGATTGATATCGAGCGTGATAAGGTGGCAGGGTAGATTTTGTGTTTCGGTGTAGTGCACCCAGAAGAATGGCCCAGTATCGGCAGGTGTTAACGCAGCAACGCCACCCGTAACAACGTAATAATCGAGAAGGACAGCGCCTTTTAGAGGGGAGGAACAAGAACGTGGGAGCGGGTAAGCCTTTGAAACAGTGATAGTAAACATATTGGCTGCATATCTGCTCACCTCGCCGCAATAGTCTTTGAGAGACGATAGTCTTTGGCTACCCGTGTGACGTAAATGCTGCTCTTTTCTCCCCCGCCCACCCCTCACGCTCTCCCCCTTCCTTCTCCCTCCTCCCACCATAAACACGGCAGAGGTTTGCTCAAGTCGATTCAATTTTCCCGCATTCCAATGCTCGTTTGCCTTCTATTGGAACCTGTTGTTACTGTTGGCTTGGAACGCCGCTACGAGGTCTAGGCTCCGGTGAGCACTTTTTGTATTCTTTGCGTCAAAATATTGTTTCCAATGCGTATTTTTTATTCGCTATAGCAAATACCAAGGGCGAACCTATTTTCAATTAAACGAACTCTGCCTAGTACCAGTTGTGCATTGATGTTTTGCCCCAGATATGCCTAATGCTTTCTTTTTGCTGAACGATGTTGACAAGTCTGAATCAAGGGACAGACAGACAGACAGACAGACAGACAGACAGACAGACAGACAGATATTTTTGGGTTTAAGTAGTCCCCGAAAGGCTATCTCCTTTAAAGGAACCCTGCTGTTTCCAACTTTTTTTTCGAAATTCTAATTGCTTGTGGAACGTAGTCAACCAAAACATCCAGTACTTAGATTAGGGGGTCGCAAAGTACCTCAGCCAAAAATTTACTGCTCTATGCCAATCAGATAAGTTAGAAGCTTGCTCAAAATATTTTTCTCTCTTACCCGGTTTTGGAGGTCTTCAAGCACTGGAATTACGCCATTAAAGTGGTGTTGTGGCCATTTATTGGCTTTTCTTCAGTTGCAGCAGTGACACATTCGATAGCCACTTAAAAAAAATCACGGGCCATCTCCACTGACGTGAAACCTGGGGACGGGCGAAGCATGCAGTGTATAAATGTATTCAAAGTTTGTAAGTTTCTCTTTTGCCACACGGCGCGCGCTGATTGGGCACCGGAGAAGCGCCGGTGGGAGGAGCAATCGCGCGCTTGCTGAGGCGGTGGCGCTCTCTTTTGCGTTGAACTAGATTTAAGCAATTAAATGAGAGGCAACCTGGTCGTTGGTTGTCTTCCTGTTACACGCCGCAGCATGCTAAGAAGAATGCTTTAAAGGAAGAAACCTGGCTTTTGAAACCAATTACGAGACGGAATTTAACAAGTTTCTGTAATGAATGCAATTAAATACTGATTTTTTGTATTTTAAATTAGTTTAAATCATGTTAGCCTATTTCGAAACGGTTTTGTGAATTATACACTAGTTTTTTTTACCATCGTTTGGCAACTCCTTTTACCGTGACGGCATGAGACGACGACAGATGGAGACGCCGACGGCCCGAGCACCCAAGGTGCTTCGCCCATAAAAGAAAGCCACAAAATACAAGCAGAAACGGAAGGCGTATCTGCTGCGATGAGCAAATCACGCAGTGCTGTTCCGTGCTGGTGATAGCCATAGCTGTCGCAGTGCTTCCAGAGATGGAGGACAAAGTGAAATGGTTTATCAAAACGGTTGCAGAGTCCCTTTAATAACGCGTCAGGGATGGGACGCGCTGCGTGCAGCCACGGAGCAAGAACGTATGTAGGAAGGGAAACATCCATGGCGGCGGAACGCGAGCGAGTGACGAGATGACGTCACAATGAGTACTAGCGTGGAACACGAACTTCGCAGCTGCGACGGCGAAGTAGATGATAGCGGCCACACTCACTTTTGACGTTATATAACCGCCCCATGAAGCGAAGTTTCCCTTCCTGTCTTGTTTTTCACTAGTGCGATTGCAGCTTACGCCGATGTCTATGCTATAAGGCGGGTTTCGTTGGCATCCACCATTCGACTCGCCCCTTCTGCCTCACGCCACTAATCACTCATTCTCTGCTATCACGCCAGTGGCACAAACTGATGAGTGATCGCTCTGGTGGCGATATTTAGAAGGAACGTAGCGTAGGAATTGCACAAAATTACGGGGACCAGATGCCAGAAACATGCGGAAACAAAAAAATCTCCTTTTCCTGACTTTTTTTCATGCCTACTTAGTCGTTCTGTCCAGTTTTCGGCACAAAGTTCCTCCAAGACAATGTATACCAACTGACCAAGGCCCTGATGTTTGTTTACGCTAGAAATTACTTCACTCTGCTGGCAAATACGTCCTAATGTCGGTGTCACCCCCCCCCCCTCCCCCCCGTCGGGGCCTAATGTCTGTGCAGCTTTGTTGGATCGCACGCGATCGATGTTATAGTTTTGACCGCTGTATAGATGTATACTTATAATAGAGAAGGAATGCTAAATCATTCTCTCACGCGCAATTAGTTACCCTAGTTGAATAAACAACTTTAGGTGGCCTGAATTATTCCACTGGCGATTAGCCTTGTGCATTATCCATGAGTATAGCTTCGTCCTGCAATGCCATGATGTCTCAGTGGCTACGGCGCTGTGCTACTCAGCCAGCGACTCGGGTTAGTCCCGACTGCGGTGGCCGCTATCTGATGGAGGCAAAAACGAACTCGTGTGTGTGTCGAGTTTTGAGCGCACTGTAAACAACCCCTCCCACCACGGTGAGATTCATAGCCCGGGTGGGGTTTTGGGCGTAAAATCCACAAAATTTGAAAATTGTTAGCTGCGGCATGTAAGCGTCCTAATTAGAACGGCAGGATTGCAACCAATCAGCTGTTATTTTATATCTGTATATTTACTTGTAAAAAACACAAGCTAAACGAAGTAGGCAGTACAAAGGACGAGGGACTTCATTCAATTTCATCGTTGAAAACGGGGGCGTCTTATCGTATTGCCGGCAGTAAACTTCGACAAAGCGAGTGAACTCGCATGGAAAAGTGGGTCAGAACGTATTCGTACAAGCAGGGGAAGTTTTGCGCGGTGAATGGCCGACCTCATCTAGGGCCCACGTATTGCAATCCACAAGCCCGCATTTCAGCACGCCAGCATAAAGATGGCCACAAGATGAAGGCGCATTATTCAAAAGCAGCCAGCTCCGGCGGCTGATGGCAACTACGGGACCGCAAGGGTCATTTTTGTGCGAGGCTAATGTATGTTGATTTGTATTTTTAACGACATGAACAGAAAGGACCGTGCCAGAGGGTGGTAGTGGCAGATTCGTATTTCTGATCAGGGTGCCGCAGTGTGGTTGAACAACAAAAAAAAAAAAAAAAGATATACAGCTCAAAGAAATACAGAAATTGGATTGGCACGTGAGCATAATCACTAAAGGCAAGCGATGCGGGCTTCCGGCTACCGGTGAAGTAAAACTTGATTGGACTGTTGGTTCTGGGTAGTTGCCGGCCAAGGAGAGCGAAAAACACCACACAAGGAAGGAAGGAAGGAACAGTACAGGAAAGGCAGGGAGGTTAACCAGGGTACTGTACGGTTGGCTACCCTACTCAGGGGGGAGGGGATACGGGAAATGAAAGGGAAAGAAAGGACAGCGGTACATATTGAAGGATAAAATGAGAGGAAGAAAATTAGGAAAAACACAAGGCGTGACCAGGCAACTACAAAGGCGGTACAAAGGACGCACACAAAACCAGAAAATGCACAAAACTATAAGACGGTACACTGATAAAATTGGCGAACTAAGGACGCTGCACTGTAGTAATGTCCCTACAATCGTTCAGACAGGCCCGTGTCCTTCAAAAAGCGAAGTAAGGCTTTTGTAGCCTTTTCGGCCTGTGACGGACAACGCCTATGACACAAAATTGTCTGTGCTGTAAAGGGGTGGTCGTCGAGTCGGCGAAGTGTGGTGGAGAGCTGTTGGCTCGGCGTTATGAATTGGTCACAATGGCACAGAAGGTGTTCAATCGTCTCGTCGGTGGCGCACACATCACAAGCAGGGCTGTTGGCCATTCCAATGGTGTAGGAGTAAGCACCGGTGAAGGCAACACCTAGCCACAGGCGACAAAGTAAGGTGACGTCCGAGCGTGGCACGTTATTAGGTAGGTGGCGCTGCAAATCGGGGTCGAGCGAGTAAGACGAGCGTTCGAGAACTCTGGTGTATTCCACTTAGCGAGAGTGACTTCGCGGGCAATGGACCGCAGCGACCTTGCTGCATCAGTGCGTGATAGAGGGATGCGGGTCAATCTTGCACTTTTGTGGGCGCCATGAGCCGCTCTATCCGCCTGTTCGTTCCCAGTAATGCCGCAGTGGCTTGGGAGGCCACTGGAAAACAATATCATGTCCATGCCTGACTACTGCGTCATATAAGCACCGGATTTCAGCCACAAGTTGTTCGTATGGGCCGCGGCGGAGGGCAGACTGGATGCACTGAAGAGCAGGCCTCGAGTCGCATAGCACAACCCATTTTTCTGGCGATTCCCGCTGGATGAATAGAAGGGCCTCCCGAATAGCTGTCAATTCAGAAGCGTTTGACGTCGTCGAGTTTGAAAGCTTAAAATGAATTTCGGTCGACTTTTGTGGTATTATAACAGCACCGGCAGAACTGGACGTGGTTACCGACCCATCCGTGTAGACATGGACCCGGTCTCTGTAAGCCTCATGCAGAAAGAGTAGGGAGAGCTGTTGAAGACCACCAGGTGGAAGGTCCGCTTTCTTTTTTATTCCCGGGATGTTTAGGTGCAGTTGCGGCTGTAACAGGCACCAAAGTGGCGACGAGGGCCGAGGCGGAGGTGCATAGCTCGATGGCAAGCTCCGCTGTGAGCGGCAACCACCTTACAAAAAGATGCCTGCGGTCGTGTTGAAGGCAGGGATGCAAGGTGGTGGTGGGGCAACCGGGTGAGTTGCCTAATGTGTGCCCTCAGTGTCTCCACTGTCATGTGGGTTGTGATCGGGTGATCCCTTGCAATGCAAATTGTGGCCACAGTTGAGGCGCAACGCGGGAGACCGAGACATGTCCGAAGACCCTGGGCTTGTATGGCCTGAATTGCGTGTCGGTTGGTTTTACGCGTGTTGGTTAATACAGGCAGGCTGTAACGCAAAATCCGAGAAACAGGGCATCGTATAGGTGTAACATCGAGTGCACGAAGACACCCCACGTCTTTCCGGCCAGAAACTTGAATAGCTGGACCACTGCAGTTAGTCTTTTTTTTTTTTTTTCAGGAATGAAACTTGATGAGTCAATGATAGATCCCGATCCACGATAACTCCCGGAAACCGGTGACTTTTGACGTACTGAATATGTTGTCCATTTAAAGAAATCTTATTACAAAGCAATATATACCCCGGTTTCGCATGGTGTTTTTATTTCTTTCGAATGAAAACGCCGTTCTCACTCGTTCACTCGCGCATATACAGGGTGGTATATGGATAAATGGACGTCCTTAAAAGATTTTCCCGAACGAACGGCAGCTCCGTTCGCTCAAACTTTACTCGAAAGTCGGGTGTCTTCTGCTGAATACGCTAGGTGGCACCAAGTGCGGTCAAAATGGTCAAGATGGCGCCCAGGTTTCCCATCGGCGAAAATCGTTTTTATTTGTTCCTCTAAATAAGCAAGTAAGCGCCGTTCTCGTTCTTGGTGTTAAACAAATTCACCACAAAATGCGACCTTCGTGTAAAGGCTGAGCGCGAACGCTTCTGCGGTTCGCCCAGGAAAAATTCTTAAAGGCTGCAATTTATCGGTGTACCGCCCTGAACACACACACGCACGCACGCACACACACATACACATACACACAACACAGAGACGCACTACTTCCATGGTCATTATATGTCGCTTCCGCATTCTAGAAACCTACTCCACTCACTCACTCACTCACTCACTCACTCACTCACTCACTCACTCACTCACTCACTCACTCACTCACTCACTCACTCACTCACTCACTCACTCACTCACTCACTCACTGCAATGTTGTGCAACGTGGTGTCGTGGATGCTATCCACATCCGCGAAGGAAATATGGCTTTAGGCTTCTGCTGGAGGTGAAGCCTTAAGACGTCCCTCCCACAAGATTTCAACCTACGTTCAGGTATCCGAGGCCGGACCCGTTAACTAAATTCGTTTGCAACTGCCTGCGTCGTATCTATACCGTATCATCGGCATGCTACTCCCCAAAATGTGTTTCCCTGCTCCTGCCGCGTCGCTGTACACATTCTGTCAACTACGCTACAGCGAGCGACGACAAAAAAAAGTGTTCCCACCTAACGGCGGCGAAAACGCTTATACGAGACGACGACTCGGCGAAATGAATACTCCAGGGACCACATAGAGCATAAATGCTTACGGCGCAGCTCTCTGGCTGTTACAGGACGTACGCCGTCAAACGCACACCGATCGACGTCCGCTGTACATACGTCGCTGCGAACGAAACGACCGCGCGGCCGGCGTCACGCCGTCCGTTTCCCCGCAAGTATGTATCTGCGGTAAAACAGCGCGCGTCTATGCAGCGCAGTCTTGTCAGAAATGCACGCTGATGGGACGCGGCGTCACTGAGCGCTATCGATTCCACGACGCCCGTGCCTTCGTATACAGACACGCGGTGCTACGTTATGTGTGCCGTATGAAATATGTATATATCTCCGCGGGAAACGTGTTATGACGGTGACCTGGTCTGCAATGGCCGGGGAACGCGGCGGGGCGGGATTATATGAATCGCGTGCTCCGTTGGCGTTTCGCGTGCCGGCGAAGGGTTAAGCGGCAGCAACATGTGGTTCTGTACAACAGCCGTTGCCGTGCCTCTTTTAGCTGGATAAGTTCCACGAACTTGCCCTAAATGTCAGCTCGAGCTTTCCGTGCGTAAGAAAAACAAAATGTTAGCGTTTGTGCGCCCTTTCGTTTCTTCTGTCCTTATGTGTTTGCGGTGTTGTAGTAATGGAGAACTGTTTCTCGCGGAGAAATGGGTGTACACGACGAGTATACACCAACTCGCCCAATTCGCTGCTACGTTACTGGCACATGAAAGGCCCCACAGATGGCGTGCGAGCAGCGCGAACGCGGGAAAATTGAATTCAGCGAACCGTCACGGATAGAGCAAGAGGAGAGAATAAGAGGACGAGGTAGCGGAGGCGGAACGAGAGGGGAGGGCAAAAAGTTAAATTATCAAGAAAGCTTTGTTTTCTCGTAGCTCCCAGTATTTCAGACATGAATTTTTGTGCCAGATAACATTGCGATTTGTCTGTAATTCGTGGTGTTTTTTGGGCCGTCTGCTTTGAATGTTACTGCTATCCTCCCAGTACTGAATACATAATTCTCTCCGGTACATTCCTGATATCTGAATGGCTTCGACTTTGTATTTAAACTTAGCCTGAAAAAAGAACAATTATGAGGCCGAACTCCAAGATTTACCTGAAGAAAGATCTCTTGGACGAGAAGTATTACAGAAAAATTTCGCATCGACCGTTAAATATCTTTCTTTTTCTTCATGGCACGGAAAGTTTTGCTGGACGTTTAACACGGTGTTATGTCCTGACGAGGAAAAACCGTGCTGTTGCAGCCTTAGAAATTTGCCCAAGTTGTAGCTGACCAACCCCATTTCAATCTCGCTTAATTTCCTTTATTTCTTTCAGGCACAACTGTGGACGGGGCACTGGGTTGTATGCAGGTGAGCTCCCTGCCGCGAGCTCAAAAATATCTCCAGTGCAGTTCCTTTCCTTTTCCTTTCCCACAAACAACAAACCAACGAACCTTTAGAAATAAACCAATAGCGCGCCATTATTGAACTTCCATGAACAGTATTTTTTCAATTTTGCGTGATCTGGTTCATATCTTTGTGTTCCCATTTCATTTCTCCGTGGCTGTACGCTATTGGCATAATGTTATTTTGCTACTTATGTAATTAGCATCCAAATTACTCTTGTATGCGTTAGTACATGCATCTACCCGTCGTTGATAAGTCAAAGGCCACACAGAGCGTTCACTAGGTCCTCCTATAGTTGGCTAGAGCCAAGGATCAGTCGGGGCGTACAGGATTGCGCGGTCGGCACTCACATTCAGAATTTCCTGCGCTCGAATTCCGGAATCAAATAATATGGATCTTGGTAATCATTTAACACGGGGCAAATTTCAAGTTTTGTTTCACGCCCCTCTTTCCGCGTTGCCGACAGATGAGGTCTTGATTTTTTTATTTATTGCCGTTCCACCTTTGTTGAATTCGTTAGAAGTCTTCCGTTTTGGGGTTCTCCCGTCTGGTTTCACGTAATAGATGAAGACCGCCGCAGAGTACTTGAGTGTTCTTCCGGAACTTGTCTAGCTCTTTTTCGCTAATTTTATAGGAAGGCCACGTCGTGTTTGTGCCATTATGGGCTATTGAATCAGAACCAACATCTTTGGCAAAACTTAAAGCACGATTCAACAAGGACAACAGAAAGACTACAAACACAAGCGCATGTATTTTTCGTCTTTCTGTTGTCCTTTTTGAATCGCGCTCTAAGTTTTACCAACTATGAACCAACTTGCCCAATAGTGCGTTCTACAACCAACATCATCCTACAGATTTAACAAATCAGGTTGCACAACATGTCACCAAAAGGGAGAATGTGTCATTCTAGGCTAACATGGATTTTAAACGCCTTCATAACATTTACTCTTCATCTCTCACATTTATAGGAATGTCATCACCTTGCGTGTTTGGTTGAACCAAATGGTCTATTACGGAATGCTAATGAAAATTCGGCAAAGGAGTTTCCGTTTCAAGTGCGCGACAACAGTTTAGCAATCAGTGCACCTTTGTAGACGTATTTGTCACCTCTTCGCTTGCTGGGAATGGAACGGGAAAGCGAGGAATGTTCGCATCCGCAATGCCGAATTCCGGCGCTACGAATTCGCCGCTGATCGCTGGCACTTCTCTAGCCGTTAGTTCCGCTCGTTGAAACAAGGGGATGAACAGAGGCGTACCCACAGAAACGAGGGTACGCGTAGTATGCGGGGGCGACAGCTGTACCTTCTAAACGCAACCAGTATGCGGGCGGCGGTTGCGCGCGGACCAATTTATTTCCCAGCACGATGATCCACCGCTGATCCACCCAGGGCGGCGGTTCCGCTAAGTGGGAAGATATAGTGACCCGCCAATGCACCGTTATGCGGGGACAAACTCGCCCCATACGGCGCCCTTTCCAACGGCGCCCGCTAGGCCTAAAACCCCCCGCTGTGAACGAACCCCCCAGGCGTCGACCTGCGCCTGCATAACGGCGCTTCAGAAAGGGAAACGGTGGGAGGAGGGTCACCCAATCAGCGATAAAGGTATGGGGCCGACGGGAATTCAGAAACAGGGGCAGCCATAAAGGAAGGATACGTCAAAAGAGAAAGAAACGTTTGAAAGGAGACTCGACCGCGTAGCAGACGACGAAGAGCAAGTAGCAGACGACAATAATAAAGAGAGCGACGCGGTGGCAGCGAGGCCATTCCAGGGGGGGGAGGGGGGGAGTAGGGACCAGATTTCGAAAGCGCTTGCGGGGAGGAAACACTGCGCCGTGTGAAAGGCTCTGCCTGCTCGAGGGCTTCGCCGCACGAACGGATGGCACGTGTGGAAAGGAGGGGTACGGCACGCTGCCGGTACGTGGCCAGAAGGTTTGGGAGGGAAGGGAACAATATGGCGACGCCATTTTTATGTTTTCTTTCTTCCGGTCCCCTCGGATCGCACGCGACGGCACGAGCGAGCAGCTTTAGCGCGGGGGAACCGTTAGAGCTGGCCACTCTCAGTTCAAAAGCGGGGCGAACGGCCGCATTAAAGCACGCAACCAACGTGTGTGGGGGGAGGGGGCTACGTGGGGCGATGGATTGAAGCGACGGCAGCTGGCCCATCTGCCAGCGCGCGGCGTCAGCCGTCACGTGACAGCCATCGCGTCGCTTGTCTTTTAGCTCGGATAGCGATCGAGAACGGGTGGTGGCCGCGTCCCCCTCCCCGTCATATGATGAGGAGGAGGTTGAGGAGGAAAAAGCGGTCACTCTAGGCATGAGCGCGCAATGTGTACATAGCGTCGAACACGTACTATAATACTATACGCGGCGGCTGTCCACCCGCATCGTGTGTGTACCTGGAACCTCGTGAAAAAAAAAAAAAAAACGCATAGGGTGAAACGTGTGAAGCGTTGGCTTTGGGGAAGAAGGAAAAAAGAAGGAAATATTGGAATGGCAGCGCAGATGAAGCGATAATCGAGGAGTATACCCCAGTGGGAATTCACGGGGTGTGTATCAGGGAAGCTTTGTCTCACATTTCTTTAGGCTTTTCCTTTTTTGCGCTCTGTGGGACCGATTCGGTTGAGTGCATGGGAGTAGGCAGCAAGCGAAAGTGGGGAGGGGTCTCAATTCGTGCCTCAATATCGGCCGCAAGCTCGGCCGAGCAATTCGATTTGGAGCGGCGCGCGTCGGTGGCCGAACATATGCGCCGGAACGTGCGCCCGCCGTCCCTTCATCGGGGTGGACCTTGTTGCGTGTCGATGAAGCGATCACTGGGAACGCGTCTGGCTGAGGTCATCGCCGGTAGACGCAGCGGCAGCATCGCTGGTAAAATGCCGCCGCGTTATTATTATTACTGTTACTGCTAGGAATGGCTGCGGCAACGTTCAAATATTCCGTTCTTTTTCTCTGGCATGCGTTCACACGCGCGCGCGAGGTTGTATGCGTACCGAAGAGTGTTATTAACAGGCGAAGAGGTAGACAGAATAGGTAGAGGGTTAAAAAAAAAAAAGAGAGCTCCGAGGACACCTCAACGCTTCTTATGAGTTGTGAAGGCGAAGGCGCCAGTATCCAACTGAACGCCGCCGAGTTCTCCTTCCAGCTTTGCGATGGAACTAATTGGGGCTGTTGCGCTTCGTTGTCGGGAACAGCGGTGTTTGTGCTTGGTATGCAGTAAACTCTCGCTTGAGTGAACTTCAAAGGATCCAAGGAAGTAGTTTGCTTACCTGAAAGTTCACTAAACTGAAAAATTGGCCGCATATCTGCTCCTTTCATTGCAAATGTCGACGAAAGACAATCGTCTTTCATCGACATTTGCTAAGTAAATGCCTCCCTTCGCTTCCCCGCTCACCTCTCATGCTGTTCCTCTCCCGTCGGGTTCCTCCCAAGGGAAACAGGCTAGAGGTTTTCCCAAGCCAATTTAAATTTTCCGCGTTCCACTGCACCAGGCCGGGTGGCTCGATGCCTTCGCTGCCGTACGGCGGAGACGCGCGTGAATCGAGGCGCCCTGTAACGTTTATAGAGCCATGTTTGCCCTTCTGCACGGGCGTTCCAAGCGGAACGTGGAACTTATCTAGTGGAACCTTTTGTAACTGTTGCCGTTTGATTTCTTTAAATGCCACCAGAAGCTATTGTGGCGCCGGCGACAGCAGGCGACGGAGTGAATTTTTTTTTCTGCAGTGGATGGAGAATTTGCTATCGCAAAAATCAAGCATCCGTGAATTTTTTATAAACGAACACTGCAAATATCATTTCGTATAGGGACAGTATTGATACAGCATTTTGTTGGTGGCAATCATATTTTATGATTGATAGCGTGCCTTGTATGATTGCGTAAGACCATAAAGCAACTGGGAAGGTTCTTGAAAGGTCGTTTGATAGTACCATTTGTAGCCATGGTTCTAACACCCGCTGAACTTTAAGCGGTATCCAACTACACAATGAATGAACATTACATCTGATGTGAAATAATGTACACACATGTAATGCACACATTATTTCCCAGCAGTGACGGGATATAATGGTCAAATGTTTGAACCTTTCCCCTCCATCGCTAGAAATGTTGAAAATACCCCCCCCCCTTCCCCCGCAAAAAAATTACAGAAATTTGCCGGCATGATACCTTTCGGGCTAAAACTATCTATCCCATCTCCCCACTTCCTTATTTTACTCAATGGGGCAATGCAGACGGCTTTGTAGAAATAAAAAAAATATGTTTTTACAAAATTTGCTCCGACACCTGTTGGTATTGCGCAACAATGCTCGGCGAAGTCTCCTGCACTCAGAGCGGGCATTAAATTCGCAAAAATCCCAAATGGGATAAGCGCGCTAACTTAATGTCGTGGGCTTGAACGAGGTATTATTTTGCTTATCCACAAGCGGCAAAAATATTTATGTATTTGGCTTTGTTTAGTTAGAACCTGAGTGTTAGCCTAATAATAAGCAATATGCGATTCACAGCATGGCTGTGAAAGTGTTTGCACACTCGGAAGCGAAAGGAAATGGCGATATATAGCCTTCTACACAAACTATCCTTTCGATTGTTGATAGCCAACGCGGCAGCCGATTGTCGCGTGACAATGCGCCAAACTTTCCCTCTGGAGGCCACACCACCTCCCTCTCGTTCCTCTCTCGAAAGTAATAGTTAAAGCAACGCAAGTACCCCTTGACGTAACGCAGGCTGTTGATCTCTCTTTTTCGCGCCCGCGTGCCCACTCGCACACACACGCACGCACACGCGCACACACAAATAGAAAAAATTCCCGGCCATCTCCACTAACGTAAAACCTGTGGAGGGGCGAAGCATGCAGTGTGCAAGTGTATTCTTGGCGCCTTGGCGTTTTTGCCAATGGAGAGGCAAACCGTTGGGAGGTAGAGGTATACAGCCTTGCTGTAAAAGTCTCGTGTCTTTGAAGCACGAACAAATCTCTCTAGCGCGAGGCATAGACGAGTGTCCCGGTGTTTTTTTTTTTAGTCGTGCTACGTTCTAGCGCGAGGCGTAAACGAGTTTCCCGGTGTTTTAGTACCGTGACTACATGAGACGACGATTACGACGACGACGATAGGAGACGCCAACAGCCCAGCCCCTAAGGGGCTTCGCCCCTAAAAAAATAATGACGGGGACAGTAGCGCGCCTTGGTGCAGCGCGAGAACCTCGAAAGTCCCGTGCACAAGGAAATGCGCGCTTCTTTACTCGTCCGTCGTGTTTTTTTTTGTTTTTTTACTCGCGAGCTCTCCAAAGTGTTCCTCGGCCGCTTTGCTTCCAGTCACAGAGTATCCCATTCGCACTGGGCTAAAAATTGCAAATGCCGCCGCATGACGCTACGAAATACATCACCGAAACCGTTGGTCGTCACGGGGGACAGCCCGCTGTTGCTGATTTTCCTTGTTCAAATACCGGACCCTCCGCGTTCACTCGCACTTTGTTCATTATTGATTCTTTCACTCCGTCTGAGAAGAGCCGCGGCAGGCAAGGGTGTGTAGAACGGTCTGCACAACGGCACATTACACCGCTCGCAGCAGACAGCGGCGGTTGAAACCCGATCTCTGCGCAACGCTTCATCAAGGATGCCCGCAAAGGCCCTGCAGTGCAGCACTTATTTGGTGCACGGGGATAGGAAAGCGCACGCACGGGATTTTCTAGAGTGGAAACAGGCAGCTCTATACGCCATACGCGTAATTATTTTGGTATGCAATAGAGTCCACCTGTTACATTCTGTAGATAAATAATTCCCTGGGTGGTTCCGATTGATGCGCTCAACTAGAATCGGTTCGCATTCTTGCAAAGTGCCTCTCGACAAAAACCCAGTGAGTGAGTGAGTGAGTGAGTGAGTGAGTGAGTGAGTGAGTGAGTGAGTGAGTGAGTGAGTGAGTGAGTGAGTGAGTGAGTGAGTGAGTGAGTGAGTGAGTGAGTGAGTGAGTGAGTGAGTGAGTGAGTGAGTGCGCATAGTCAACAGAAAAGGATAAGTCAAAGTGGGAGCGAGCGTATAGCTTTCCTATTCGAGGTGACATAGAAAGCAAGGTTCAAACGGACGCACAGGCACGCGTACTAGCATTTCAGCCCAAAACAAGACCTTAGAATTTCTGAGGAACAAGTAGTCGTAAAATATTTTTCAAACTGCTCTTACAGTGTGCAGGACACTGAGATTTCGTAGCCCGAGCTTCAGTGAAGGTGGACTTCCAGGGGCCGAGACCATATTTTACCTTGTGGCCTGCGTCGGAATGCGGACGCGAATTGGCCTTGACATAAGACCAAGGTCTTCCGAACCTAAGGGCAGACACGTTGCGAGTGCTCGTAAGGTACTCACGAACATCGCAGTTGAGTCACATATCTTGGAATATTTCGTATACGCCTTTCTGCGAGGTCGACATTGAGGTGCGTGCTTGCGCGCTTGCATCAGCCGCGCCGCATGGTTAAGGTGCAGGCGTTAACTATGCCGGCGAATGCTTGGTATATAATCGTTCGCTGCATCAGTCCATAATTATGAGCATTGCGACCATCGAGCAAGAGAAGATGGTAGCCACCCTTCAATGTAACCATGGAAAGCTAACTTGAATGGTAATAAGAATAATTTTACGTTGGTCGATTTCGGAAGAATTTCTAATTATTTGGTCTTTGGTCAAGGCATTTACGTGAGGTGTTACTCAGCGTTACTCGCGTTCACCTCTCATGCCCCGCACTCTACACTCCGCTCAGATCACAGAGAGACGGGTGGGGAGAGATGGGGAGTAGCGCACAGCTCGCGCTGTGGTCCGACTAGGGCCAATACTGGCTTTACTGGACGTAACGCCACGATGGCGGATTAGGGAGGGGGACAGAGAGGCTTGTGGGAATCGGCAGGGTGCCCGTTCGGGACAGCTTTTCAGTCACGCTGCCACTTCAGCCGGCGTGCCTTATCTCCCGGCATCCCATCGCTCAAAGCCCGGCGCCTAATAGCAGCCGGCCCCGAACACCATCGACCACCTCGACGCGAACCGCATCGGCCGATGCCGCACCTCGATAGCGTGATCCACGCGTATCCGCCCTTCCTTCGCCTTTGTTGCCAGCGGTTTTGCTTTAGCTACCGCATCCCTACTCAAGCTTCTGTTTGGGCCATAAAGAAGGGGCCTTAAGCAGATTGCCAGTTGCACGGTGATAACGCTGCGCCCTTGAGCCTGAAAGTGGTAGCGTTTGTTGGGATCGGCTGACGCATACTCAACCACACGTTCAGCATGATCCGTACGGAAAAGTGCCACAACGCGAGATCGCCTCATTATTCACTTTTGTTAACCGTTAGTTTCACGGTTATCCCTGTACGGCTCTGACGCTGCTCACGGAGTCGTCACCTCCGGGACCTCCCTTGTTCTTGTTTTGTTTTGTCCTTGTTTTATTTTTTGCTGCGAAATCTTGAAATACTGGGCCCCTTTTTGGTAATTTCGTTTGTGTCAAGCAAAGAAATGGAAGCGGATTAGCTCAGCTAACCTTGGATATGCAAAGCAAAAGCTTGGTTTAGTCTGGTTGAGTCTTGGCTTGGCTTGGTTAACCTTTGATGTGACTGTATTGGCGACCACGGCCCAAAGCCGATCGATCCCGTGCAACGCTCGCAGGAGGAGGCCCGGCCTCGCTTTCATTCTCGGCGAACCCGACGTTTCTCTTTCACGGCGAACGCGGCGCAAGATGAGTCACATCGCCCGAGACGACCCAGCAGCGCATGCGTGGGAGGCCGCGGGTTTGCTCGGCTGTCTATCTCCCGAGCGGCCGCTGTGTGAGCAGAACGACTTAAAATGGGGCCTTGTGCGCAGCGCCGACAGCGGGCCCGGCGAATCACGCGATGCCCTTCGAGGGGTGTGTCGCCGGGGGTGTGTCTATGATCGAAAGGTTAACCTTGCGCACCCTCCGCGAAACCGCTGGGACGAAACTAGTAAAGCTTTGCTTTAAAAATGGCTACGGCTTAGCTCGGCTATGCCGGTTACGGAAGCGAAAGCACCCGAAGCACACTTTGCCAACCGAACGATTGGCTAGTCGAACGCTCCGTATACTGCGAGCCCCAGTACTACCGTTTGATCAGTTTCCGAAGCCGTCGCCAAGTCGAAGGCGAGGCGTCCATAGCATCCTCTAAAGCTCGTCGCCGTCGTCTTTCTTCATCCTTTTCCAGACGGTTGCTCGCCGAAGTTCCCGCCCTTCAATCGTGCCTCCTACCGCTTTGTGCGCTTATACTCACGTTTGATTGATTGATTGTATGGTTCAACGCACCGACGCAGCGCAGGCGATGAGGCGCGCCGTAGTGGAGGGCTACGGATTAATTTTGACCACCTGGGGATCTTTAACGTGCGCCGAAATCTCGTAGACACGGCGTTTTTGCTTTTCGCCTCCATCAGAAAAGCGGCCGCCGTGGCCGGGGAATCGAACCCACGACCTCGTGCTCAGCAGCACAATGTACTCACGTTTCCCTTTTAACTTATTGTCAAGGTGAGAGACGAGGGGAGGCCCGCGGCGGCGAGTAAAGTGGTATCACTTCAAGGTCAAACTCTAACGCACACCGATACTCGCTGGACGAGGCCAATAATGGTTTCAAAAAAAAAAAAAAAACGCAGAGCGCTCTTGGTCCCCCCTGCTCTATAGACCTGCAACGGAGTAAGTGAGTGAACAAACATTTATTTCTAAAAACTGGGGGAGGGTAAAGAAGGGTGGTAAAGAAAACGGGCAAGGGCGGCCGTCCTAGTCCGGTACGGAGCGCGATAGCGATAGGGAGCGGTGGTAGCTTGAGCCCTGCGCGGCTATAATGTGCACATGTGCTGCTTAGCGTGGTAACGCGGCGCACTCGTTTAGAGTACCGTCACCTGTCGTGTATCAATAAGACTGCCGCAACGAGAAATGCGGACATGCGTTACATCATATTTCCACGAAGCGCGAGGTTTGTTTAGCCCTATTCCCGCAGCCGGCTATCGCTGCATTTCACCATCACGCGATAGCGCTGGGACATGGCATACAGATACCTTTTAATGCGCGCAACATTCGATTTAGGCCTCGCTTTCAAATCGCATTAGGCACATAAAACCGTTTTCCATTTTCTTTGAGATACGCAAGCACTCCGAGTACGTAATTCGATATGTATTTGCAATTTGAAAATCGATACTATAGTTTGTACTTTGCAATTATAGTTTTTTGTTGTGGTGGCGCTTGTGTTTTTTACGTTTATTTTCTAAGCCTCCGCGTCTAGAATTCCCGCTTACCCCTTTCCGAATTTCTGTTCTCTTAAAGACTGTGGTCAACTTTAAATTTCGGTCTCTTGGGTGAGTCGCTTGATCTATAGGCTCTAAACACCGCACTCATTCCTAAACTGCCACCGTTCGATCATTTCAGCAGCTTCTCTGCACTTATTCACTTTATTTTTACTTTGTCGTGTATACGAGCGGCACGCTAAAACGTCGCGGCGTTTCCCTATCGGCATGACTGCGAGCTTTGATGGTTTTTATCGAGCGCCTGACAACACTAGCGGTCCAGGCTTGCGACGCACTCGTCCTTTCGCCCTTGCCAGCCGAGGCGATGGAGTGATAAAAATAATTGTAGAGGCCCTCGGAAAATGACAGCTTGAATGGTGGGACATTATAAGTGAGTCGGCCGGTGATAGGGAAGCACTGAAAGGGCTGGACTGGCCTGCGCTGTTTCCCCCCTTCTTTCTCTATGTTCTTTGCATGAGATGTCGCGATTAGTAGCGCAAAATGGGATGAAACTTGAACCTGTTTTTTCTCTCCCCCTCTCCCCCCCCCTCCCGTCAGCTCACTTTATTTTTTCTTCGGAAATCGTTAAAACGAGTCCCGGTGCGTGGAAAATGGATTTTTGGAGCAGCAGTGCGCTCATGTCGTGCAGGAACAAAAAAAAAAAGAATTGTTCTTTTTTTTCCGAAAGAAGGCCGACTGTAGGCAGGACGAGCGCCAACGTTGGCTTCAGACATTTTTTTTAATGCGATGGATTGCCCTACGGCATAACAGGGAGGTTTAAAGGTACAACATTGCACCAGTTGCACGCAGAAAGCCAAGAAGAGACCGGTACTGGGGTCCCCATATCCAACTATTAAGATCGGGGGCTCTCCCAGGATGGAGCCCTGTGCCTCGGAGGTGTTGGATTCTGGCGTTTCTAAGACCTGAACAAGTTCCCATACCACGCCCCGTTCGCAGAAGCTGACGTTGGCTTCAGACATGCATTGTTCCGCTCATGCTTGTTTCTACTCATAAGTGGGCAGTGCAACAGCTATCACTCAGGTGCTCATTTTGGAGCAGGACAAAAATGGAAGTCCCTCTTTTTAATACATAAGGATGGTTAAAACGCGAAAAATACAGACCGCTTCAACCGTGTCGGAATGACGCAATCGTACAGACGTCGGATTCGTACGCGAGGGAGCCAGGTTCGATTCTTAACTAGAGAAGCGTTTTTCTATTAAAGAGCTTGATATGATTTCGCTTATCATTATCGTAGTTTTGTGAAACCGCTGCTGAGCACGAGGTCGCGGGTTCGATTCCCGGCCGCGGCGGCCGCTTTTCTGATGGAGGCGAAAAGCAAAAACGCCCGTGTGTACGAGATTTCGGCGCACGTTAAAGATCCCCAGGTGGTCAAAATTAATCCGGAGCCCTCCACTACGGCGCGCCTCATCGCCTGCGTTGCGTCGGCGCGTTAAACCCTACAATCAATCAATCAATCAATCAATCAATCAATCAATCAATCAATCAATCAATCAATCAATCAATCAATCAATCAATCAATCAATCAATCAATCAGTTTTGTGAAACCCACTGTGTCAAGTTGGCTTTCCAGCAATGCCTTTTGGTGCGACATCTAACGCCATCAGTGAGGCATTAAAAGCTTCGCTTTAAAAAAAATGCGCTGACAATTCACGCCGGGAAGGTGGTTGTAACACGATGGGGTCGGGATGGCTTCGTAACAACCGCATTTGGCAACTCGCGCACAATGTTGCCAACATCGAATCGAATCTGGGTCCATCGCGCTTTGAAGCCGACGTCTAACTGGTGCGTCATTCCGACGAGGTCGAAGCAGTCTGGATTTTGGACTTTGACTGTGACTCAGGTTGCGTGGGGGAAAGCTTCGCTTCTTTGCCGTCTTTTCCTTAAGAAACGGACTTTGATTTCCTGTTTTTATTTATGATCTTTTTTTGCTCGAGGCGAGAACTTCCAGGGGCAAGCTGGCTTCACCACAGTACAGAAAACTTTTCCGCAAAGCAAAGCACTTAACAGAGGCCGGTGTAACTCGGTTCGCCGCAGGGCAACGGCGAAACGATTAGCGATGATTTTACGAGTACCAAGAGTGATTCTTTATCACGTAGTCCCGCTTTTTGCTTGTATTACCCGCATTGATTAATCCGGCAGCACGTCTCCGTCCCTCCACCGCGGGAAATTTCTCACGCTTAATTCAATTTCTGAGTTGGAAGCCACACCCGTGGTTTCGTCACGGAAAATGTGCCTGTCCGAGCTGCTTACGTCCCGGAATTGAAACTGCGTGCCACTTGTACACGGGACGTTATCCGGAACGTCACTAAGATTGTTGCAATGGCTGCTGACAGCCAATCGGTGATGGGCCCGCCTGCCAAAACATGCATGACGCGCACGCTGCGCACTCAAAAGGCCTGGCATGAACAGCTGTTACAACTCTTCCTAATTTTTTACATGTTTGTTTCGTGTGCAAAGCGCTGCAATTTTAGAGGCGAAGCCCTTGAGGGGCTGGGGCTGTTGGCGTCTCCTGTCGTTGTCGTAATCGTCGTTCGTGTCATGTAGTCACGGTACTAAAACACAGAGAAACTCGTTCACGCCTCGCGCTGGAGCGCTTCGTAAGGCGTACTTAAAAAACACCGGGACACTCGTTTACGGCTCGTGCTAGAGAGCTTCGTGCTTCAAAGACAAGAGACTTTTCTAGCAAAACTGTATGCCTCTACCCCCCAACGGTTTCATCCCCGTTAGCAAAAAACGCCTTGCTTCACCCCTCACCAGGTTTCGCATTAGTGGAGATGACCCGGGATTTTTTACTCTAAGGCCCCGCTGATTAAAAAAAAGAAAACTCTATCCCCACATGGGTCGTATAATAACGCGTCGGAAGTGATTACCCGGAGCGCGTGATTGTTACTTCATCAACTCCCCATACATGCCACTAATCGAATAAAAGAACACGCTCGAGGGAAAAACAAACCTCAACCTTTACCAGTTTGTATTTCCATGCATTTGCGTGCACTAAGAAACAAGCAAATACAACATAAAAAAAAACAGCGATGGGAAAGCCCGACCACACGATGTTTCTCACTAATTGAGATTCCCATCTGCTCCCGGTCAACGCAAAGTTGACGGCGATGTCGCGGCAAATGAGACGACCAGGCCACGACTGCTGTCAAGTTCACGTTTCTTTGACGCACTCGATGAAGCCGCGCAAACCAGTTTTCACCGACCGTATATCATATATACCGGAGCTTTAATCCCCTCCTTTCCCGGAACTAAACGTAGCGATGCCTTCGCGCCTTGTATACGAAACCAGGATAGAAGTGTGGCTTCTGAATACAGAATAGAAGTTTGGTTCATTCAAAAGACTGCTTTGTCCAGGTAACAATGATATCAGTCGTATCGCAAGCTTCGAAAAAATAATAGAGATATTAAGAAAACGTATGATGCAGCGGTGACACCCCGGCCACTTTACGTCGACGTCTCTATGACTTTACAGAACCCTGTGTGTGCGATTGGCGACCGCTGACGATAGCAGTGGAGCCCCTTGTTCCCTTCGATGGTAAAACTTGGATGATAGCGTGCTGTTAACATAGTGATAACCACGTTTTTATTGCTGGTTTGAATTACTCACTCAGCTCCATTCCAGCCACGAAGACGTTTTAGGGCGAAAGCCCCTTAGGGGCTAGGGCTGTTGGCGTCCAATGTCGTCGTAACCGTCATCTCATGTAGTCACTGTACTAAAACACACCCGACATACTCGTTTACGCCTCGCGCTGGAACGTAAAGCGCACTAAACAACACCGGAACACTCGTTAACGTTTCACGCTAGAGAGTATTGTAACGGGTACTAAAAAAACACCGGAACAGTCGGTTACGCCTCGCGCTAGAACGCTTCGTGCATCAAAGATACGAGACTTTTACAGCAACACTGTATACCTCTACCCCCCCCCCCCCCCAAAAAAAAACGGTTTCATCTCCGTGGGCAAAAACGTCAAGGCGCCAAGAATGCACTTATACACTGCATGTTTCGTCCCTCACCAGGTTTCACATTAGTGGAGATGGACCGGGATTTTATTTTTAACCGTAAAAACGAAATATTGAAACATCCGAATTTTCGCACTTCAGTGACGTAACGTGTGGAGGACTGACATATTATGAACCAGAACTGAAATAATTATTATCCGCGCATTAACTGCACATTCAAATTAAAGCGATACGATCAAACGAAACTTGAGGCCCAACTACAATCGCCCAGTAAGTTTTCTTGGCGATGAATCCGGTCGGCGGTCGCCAATCGCACAAACAAGACTGTGATGTCACAGAGACGTCGCAGGAATGTGGGTGGATAGGCGCCACTGCTCCGTTTGTTTTAATACCTCCGTGATCTGTTTGAAGTTTGCGACAAAACTGTTGTCATTGTTACCGGGACAGGGGAATCTCTTTAACGAACCAAACTTGTATTTTGTCACAGAAATGACTGCTCCGCATTCTATTTTGTCTACATGGTGCCTTTAACTTAG
The DNA here is from genome assembly GCA_013339765.2 of Haemaphysalis longicornis. Lineage (NCBI taxonomy): Eukaryota > Metazoa > Arthropoda > Arachnida > Ixodida > Ixodidae > Haemaphysalis > Haemaphysalis longicornis. The sequence continues at coordinate 89,197,948 of CM023453.1, read as the reverse complement.
TGTCACGGAGCACACGATGATTCGCCACTCATGGCGGCGACGTCCAGGACGCGGCAGCAGCGGGCTCGTCGTACGTGGGCGACGCACTCAACTAGCCACTGGCATTCCTCCCCTGGTCGACGAGCACGTATGGCCGGGGAGATAAGGGGGGCAAGTGTCAGCTCCACTCAGGGGGGACCTTCCCTCGCGCGACTGGTTACGCGCTTTGACACGGCAGCGTTGTTGCCCGTCTCCTGGACACGGACGAAGCACCCTCACGGCGCCGCCTCCCCTGTCACTTTCGGGAACAAAATAAGATGCGATGGAGGGAAAGGAAAATGTCGTTCACAAAAGTCGACAAAAGAAGAGGAAGGGAAAGAGAAAATTAGTTCACGAAAGTCGGCAAACAAGAGGAGGGAACGAGGAAAAGTCGCAGGAACTAAATAAGCTCGGATGGAGGACCGGAGGGCACAGGCGAGGATGAGCTTGTCGTGGCACGCGGTCACTTTATACAGCTAGGCGACATTGCTGGCGGTCGTGTTAATTTTGTTCGCCTCTGTTTCTAGCTAGCTTCCCCGGTATACTTCTATCTTTTCAGTCTTACTTCCCGCATTTTATTTTACTTTCGTAACGCCGTTGTCACCTCAAAACTCGCACGTGGCGAGCTTTGCATAATCACGCTTTATTTGTTCGGGTCTTATTAAGTAACTTTTTTTTGCTTTTATGGCTCTTCGTTTGTTAACTCGGAGTTTTTTGCCCTTGATTTTTGTTTCTCCGCGCAATTTAGTATCTAATTTCTACCGCGGCGGCCTGTGGTAGCACAAGGCTCTTTGAGGGGCTTGCTCGCAACAAAGAGAACCGCAGTTTGGGGTTGGCAGCTCGGCTCGAAGTGATTAGGAAAAGATGCCACTTCCGATTTCCTTGCTTATCTTTCACACGGCAGGGCACGCACATATCTAGCGACATTAACTTATGGCACAGCCTTCTCATTTTTTTAGAGGAAGGAGTATCAAGTGGGGCCCTGCGGGTTCGATTACCCGAGAACGCCCCCAGTGTTTCTCGGTAAGTGTCATCAAGCATATTCTCCCGCTTTTGCAGTTTTCCGATGTTACGTATTTTGACGCCGCTTTCACCCCTGGAAGCTTCCGCGAACCGTTCAAGGGCGCGATCAACCGCGATATTGCGCGGCTGGATGCGCAGTTCTCGGAATTTCATCACTCAGTAAGCAGAGCCGAAGCCTGGAAATGCGCGTTTCGCTTTGCAGGGATCACTTGTAGTTGCGCTCTATGATTGATTGATTGTGGTGTTTAACGCGCCGATGCAACACAGGCAATGAGGCGCGCCGTAGTGGAGGGCTCCGGATTAATTTTGACCATCTGGGGATCTTTAACGTGCGCCGAAATCTAGAACACACGGGTGTTCTTGCTTTTCGCCTCCTTCAAAAAAGCGGCCGCCGCAGCCGGGAATCGAGCCCGCGACCTCGTGCTTAGCAGCGCAACGCCGTAGCCACTGAGCCATCGCGGCGGGTAGCTGCGCTCTCTCCGAACGTCTATTTGAGGGGATGATGACGGCGATGACGACGACGACGATGGTGATGATGATGTAGAATGTGACAATATTCCGGGCGTTTGTAAATAGGGGATGCCCACTCAAGCTGCTTTAGGGTGTTCCTTGGCTAAAAACACAAGCGATGATGATGACGACGACGACGATGATGATGACGACGTTAGGCGCCCAAGTATTGGGGAGGGTGTAATTAGTGAAGCTCCCATTGTTCCCCAAGTTGTTTTCTGTATTACCTTTGGTTACAGCACTTGTAAGTGCCAAAAGGATAAGCGGGCGGATATACTCCGGGTGCATGCGTGATCTTGCGGAATGATTTAAGGTGTGCTTTCGTCCAGTTAGTGGTACCGAGACGTGGTTTTGTGTTGGAATACTTTTATATGGTATGTGTTTGATAACGCTTAGCCAATTCATGGTAAAGCCCTGCGTCAAGGAAGACAACGAGAGAAAACATAATATATTTTAGACGAAATTGTTGCTGGGCGGGTTAGCGAATACTGCACGGCATGGCTTCAGCGCTAAAAGACGAAACACATGAAAGGTGACAGGGTAAGGGCTTCCTGTCACCTTTCGTTTATTTATTGCTTTCATTTATATGTACATTTATTCCAGTCGCAAAAGAACGAAAAACTGGGCGAGTTGGTAAGGATTCATCTTACTAGCAACAGAGCAAACCGATGTAGTACACAGAACATGGAGGTGCAGTACACAGCACTGGCTTTTAACTAGTTTATTAGAGGGACAAACTGTAATTTTATACACAGAATGGCCATACCGCGCATGTATCAGACATTTTTTTTTTCAAAATAACACTGGAAAGAACGTATCTCCAAGGTACGCAAGTTTGCCTTCGAGGAGGGCAACCTACTCTTGGTAGTGTGGGAACGTTTAATGAAAAACGTCTCGGCGATCTCGCGCACGCGGGGGTTCCTGTACACATCCACAACTTTTACGATGAAAGAAGGAAGGAACAGCACAGGAAAGGCAGGGAGGTTAACCAGGGTCCTGTCCGGTTGGCTACCCTACTCAGGGGGGAGGGAATACGTGAAATGAAAGGGAAAGAAAGGACAGCGGTACATATTAAAGGAGAAGGGGAGGTAGAAAATGAGAAAAACGCAAGGCATGACCAGGCAACTACAAAGGCACTAAAAAGCACGCACGCAAAACCAGAAAATGCACGAAACTAAGGCGGTACACTGACAAAATCTGCGAAGTAAGGACGTTGCACTGTAGTAATGCCCCTACAATCGTTCAGATAGGCCCGTGTCCTTCAAACAGTGAAGTAAGGCTTTTGTAGCCTTTTCTGCAAGTGGTGGACAACGCCTATGACAAAAAATTGTCTGTGCTGTAAAGGGGTAGTCGTCGAGTCGGCGAAGTGTGGTGAAGGGCTATTGCCTCGGTGTTTAGAATCGGTCACACTAGCTAATTGCGTGCAAGGGTTGCCTTTTAACGAACTATTATGCTCTCCTAACGTGACGTTCCGACATCTGCTGGTATGGCTGGTGCACACGTGGTCGCGATTGGGATACAGTACAGTACATCAACTGAGCAAGGCGCGCAGCGGTTTCTTGTATTTTACATCGCAGGTTCCCTTTGGTGCACCAAGGTCTTCGGTAGCTTCCATCTCAACAGCCGCGCCCCTTTTCCTAGGCCTGTTTCTGGGAGAGAAAACTGCTCGTGCACCATATTTTGCCGCGATACTCTTTAGTTTATGCGACAAGCCGGGAACATAGGGTATTATCAGATGCCTACTGACCTTATCCGTCCTTTCCGCTCCAGCCTTGCGTGCCATCTTCAATCCTTGAATCACTTTTACAGCGGTGGGTGCCATGAGCGGTTCGGGATAAGCTGAATGCTGGAGCCGGTCCACTTGTCCGGAGAAGCTGCTACACATTAGATGTTTGCAGTACTTCGCAAGTAGCCACTTGAAGCGGGAAAATACTTCGCCATTCTTTACAAGTTGTATGTAGGAGGAATTATGGTACAAAATGGGCTTTTTTTACCTATAAGTGAGTATGCCCAACTTACAGGTAGGGGCTGAAACTTCTAACTCAGGTCGCGGAACTGTATCGTGTCGCCTTCTGGAGACCCCCAAGTAAACTTACGGACGGTACCTTTTTCCCTAAACGCCTGCATAAACTTCAGCTTGTCCAGAGCCGCTCATTGCGTCCACCGCGGAAAAACTGATCTGGGAACTTTAGATGGCCGGCACACAAGGCCGGAGCTGAAACGACGGATAGTTGATACCATCGTGCAAACAGGTGATACCATGAAAATAGGTGATACCCTTTTTGCACGATTTGCCTCGCGCACTACAAAGTATCGGGGCGAAATATGGTGCACGAGTAGGTTTCTCTCCCAGAAACAGGCCTAGGAAAATGTGCGCGGCTACTGAGAGGAAGGCTTAAGACAACCACGATGCACGTAAAGGTACCTGCAGTGTAAAACATAACAAACCATTCGCGCCTTGCTCCGTTGGTGTGGTGTACTTTAATCACATTGCCTTGCGACCACGTGTTTATAGGCCAGACGGGAAGATGTCTGAACATCAGGTTAAGAGAGCACAGTAGTTCGTTAAAAAGGTAGCCCTTGCACGCAATTATCTGGTGATTGTAAAAGTCGTGGTTGTGCACCGGGATTTGCGCGCACAAGTGAGATGTTCAGGAACAAGAACCGGCGCTTTTGCCAGATCGCCACGGCGTTTTTCATCAAACGTTCGCACACTCCTTGTATCAGCCAAGAGTCGGTTGCCCGTTTAGAGGGCGGACTTGCGTATCTTGGAGGTAAGTTGTTTCGAATGTGAATTAAAAAAAAATATTTGGTACATGCGGTAGGGTCATTCCTTTGTAGAGATGCCTGTTTTTCCGTGTAATATATTTAGTTCTAACTCAGTGACGTGTCCTGTGCCTCTCCTTCTTTTTACTACGTCAGTCTTCGCTGTTTCTGGCAACATGTACTCCCGTCGACGGGTCATCTTTTATTTATTATGATTGTTTCCGAGCACGTACAGCCATGAGCAATAGTTTACGGGCCAATTTTAAGAAAATGTATCTTCACCCTTGCTTTCCAGAAACTATTGCGTGTGTAGAGTAGGTATTTAACATGTTAAGTTATCCGCTACACAGAATGCCCGCCGGGCACCAAAGCGGGAGAGAAATTCCTCAGAACCACCGCTGTTAGGATCCGTAAACATTGTTCATGACCGCACGTCGGCGGTTAGCGCAGAATAGATCCCCCACAACCGCCACTATTATAAAATCGAATAAACAAGCACGATCTTCATGCCAAGGAGTGCATAATACCGGCCATTCCAGTATGTTAAGCCATTGAAACCGTAAAATAGGAACACTAGGTTTCCGGCCTTCGGGTATTGTTTAAGCAAGACGCAACTCCTTCTTTACGCCTGCGAATTGAAGAAAAAAAAGGCAAAGTTATGCAATCGACCGAGATTCGAAGGACACGACGACTCATTACAATGACTTATTATATATGTATGACGCACTGTGGTTAAAAGACGCCGGATCTTCTTTATACGTCCCCCTGAACCTGCAGGCCCACTGTTTTCCGCGATACACGCGCCAGCAAATAACGCCTCCTTCCATTACTTTCTCGAAGCGAATGCCGGCGCAGCAGCCGCTCGCATATGTAAACGCTCCGGATAGATAAGCCAGGTGGAAGTGGAGTTGGTTGCGCGGAAACAAACGGGTAAGAAGGAATAATAATAAAAAAAAACGAAAGGAACTCAGGATAGTTCCCATCGCAAGCTCGACACGGTGAAGGGAACGGTTCGATGAGAACTTCGTGTGCGTCCATACGCTCGGTCTATTCATGTGCATCGCAATGACTATGGACAAGTCACGATGCGAAACAGTTCGGGAAAAAGAAAAGGGGGAACGAAACCCAGCAGCAGCTTATATTAATAGTAGAGAGATACCGGTGGGAATGGACTGAGGAAAAATCAATTTCGCCCGGTCGCGGTGCGACATGTCCCAAGACTGTGTGCGGCCGCTCGTGAGAGTACGACGGGCCGAAGCAGATGCGGCCGGTTGATAGGATCGACTCGGAAGCCAGCGCGGAAGTCATTAATCAGCCGTCTATAGCCAAAAAAGTAATGAAAAAGGAGCGACAGAATCGATGACCATGCCGCATGCACGGATGTTTCCCAGTATGTATGTACGTCGTGGGTGCGCATTTCTGCGTGTTTTGGGGCAAACCGTCTTCCTCACACTGGATGACATAACCGTACAGGCGTATTCGGAGCGACAGAAACTGTCTGTCTTCCAAAGCAAGTGTGTTGCACAGAGCTTACGAGTGCGCACCTAAGCGCACAGTCTGTTTTAGGCCGGAAGCAGACGGCTCGGGGAAGCAGGCGACGTAAACAGAAAGAAAACGCACGCAGACGTTTTGGCAAGAGCAGACGATACGAGCAGACGACACGCGGCTGAGCGCGCTCTCGCGTGCGCTCGGTATACTAACAGAGAGAGGGGTCAAAAGTCGATGCACCTTATGCGCTGTCTCTCGGTATTTCTCCCTCGTACCTGCCGCCAGTTGCTCCCCTATTATTACCGCCTGCTTGCATTTTCATTTCGTTTTCTTTCTTTCAAAAACCCTAGCCTCGTTCTCAGTTATCGCTGCCAAGCGGGACATTTTGTTCCGTGTAGCTCGCTCGCTTCTGCGACGGGCCATCACAGCTTGCGCCTTCTCTAGTTCGTTCCTGTCGAGCCGTCATTTTTTTTATTCTTTATCAAATCATGTATCACAATCGCATTTGCCTGCGCGCTGTCCCGTACCGTCTGGCACTAACCCGTAGAATAAAATTTAAAGAGTAAAAAAGTGTATGAAATACGGTAAGCGAATTGAGAGATTGCAAAGGGAAGGCTGTCTGAAGCCGCGGAACGATTCAACTGGGGTTCAACGGACCGCAACGAACCCGGACGGAGCGGGACCCACAGCTGGATATCGCCACCTGCGGGAGCGAGTCTCGTGGGGAGGGGGTACTACGTCGAAAGTGAGGAAGGGACGAGGGAAGCGAAGCTGCAGCTCGAATCATGCATGCGAGCTGCCGCTGTCTTTTATGTAACCTCTGTGTTTTCGTTTTATTACACCGCCCCGATCGTGCCGTATGCCGTTACCGAACAGCGGGCTCACAGACCTCGCGTGCACTCGATTATTCTTTTTTTTTTTTTTAAGTACGCCGGCTGTGGACAGCGCTCTTTTTGTACACTATAATATAATAATGCGTCCATATGCTAATCGTTGCGTGGCGTCACTACGTTTTGTGTGTTTATGTGAACGCGATGCCTTCCTGCTATGTTCAGCGATGCGACGTTCGAAAGCTTTCTCGCTTGATTCAATCGATAATGGGGAGTTGGGTTCGACCTCGGCTGCGGTGACTGTTTTTTAGGGGCGAAGCCTCTTAGGTGTTTGGGCCGTCGGCGTCTCCTGTCGTCGTCGTCGCATATCGTATCATGCAGTCACGCTACTAAAACACCGGGACACTCGGTTTCCACCGCCTCGCGCTAGAACGTAATAATGCGTACTAAAACAACACACCGGTACGCTCGTTATCCAACGGCTTGCGCTAGAACGCTTCTTGCTTCAAAGACACGAGACTCAGAGAAAAGCTGTATACCTCTACCCCCAGCGGTTTCATCTCCGTGGGCAAAAACGCCCAGGCGCCTAGAATACGCCTATACACTGCATGCTTCGCCCCTACCCAGGTTTCACGTTAGTAGAGATAGTGCGGGATTTTTTTTCTGATGGAGATTTCGGCACACGATAAAGATTCTCAGCTGGCCGAAATTAATCCGGTGACATCCACTACGGTTGTCTGACGAAGCCCAGGTGTAGTTTAGGCGCATAAAAAACCCCGAAACTAGAAATTTGATTAATAATGAGCAATTATTTAGATTGATTCCTTATGAGGTTCAGCGCGGCGACACTACATAAGTGAAAATCATTTTATACATGTATACAGTCGTTTCATTTATAATTCCTTCAGGGCCAAATGGCATTACCGAGGGGAGGGGATTACAATTAATACCGCAAGTAAGGCGGTGGACACGAGGATATAATATACAGCGTTAGCACAATTACAAGCCGAACGTCAGCGCATAAAGATAAAAATACATTAAAGTGATACCAAGTATACAATGTTAGCTAGTGTTTCACGAAAAAGATAAGTATCATTAATAGCAACAATTTCGATGGATGAGTAGTTCTATTCACGCAAAAAAAAAAAATGAAGGAATCTCACACTAACGCGTAAGACTTGAGGGTAGCGAAGCTGTACGCAACCTTCACGACCATCACGAAGGTTTTTAAGTCCACGATTGCAGCCGATTTGCTTCTTCCTCGCTGCCGCAACGACCTTTACTCCCTCATTGTTACTATAAGCGTGAGCATCTTTCATTTTTTTACATCGTCTTGGAGGAGCGTACGCTATCACGTGTCTTCCTCGTTCCGAGCAAATGTGGCCAGGATTACAGCGAACGCTGGACTTTTGTTATGGAGTTACGTTTGTTATTTGTTATGAAGTTATGGAGATTGGCCAATCTTCGCCATTCCCCATAACTGGGTATGCTTGCCTTGACAAATGTGTGCCGGGGACGCTGGGTGGTCGCCGCGAGGCACGCACACGGGAGCGCTAGGCATTTTCTTTGTTTTTTTTTTTAAATTTCCGGCGGTCGCAAGCTAGGCCCGAGCTCAGGAGCGTGCGCTCGGTAATTTCTTGGTATTTTTAACTGCGGACACAAGAAATTGCAATTTGCTAAGCAGCTTCGCAGTTAAAATGAGGTAAAAACGACTGGGCGACAGTGTGATAAGTGTGATAAGTGACAATGCCAACTCTGTGACGGTGATCGATGCGATGAGACAAGTATTGTGGAATTGTTAATAAGTACGTCACGCAAGATAGGATGGTGACATATAAAAAGTTGTATTAGGCGGGACAATTTTCATCGAGATGACAGCGGAAGTCAGCGGAGATGATTGGGGAAGCTATAGCGGAAGAGTCAGCGTTATTCTGCCATTGAAACTATACGCGCGTGCGTACGCTATGCCCTCCAACGTTGTAACCTCCGCGTTTACGAACCTAAATCAGTGGAAACTAGTGTCGCGCGTCCGATTTCGTCGGCGTGAACCCGGATTTCGCCAGGTTACAATATTTCGCTTGTGCCATCAGACGCGCGTCATGGTGTTTGGTAGCAGCCTCACCACCTGAAATCAGAACCTGAAACACTACATTTCTGCTTTCGATGCTTTACACCTTTTGATTCGTCTCCAGTGGCATGGCTTCTGCAGCGACAAAGTCGAAATCTGCAATGGAGTTTTAAGGGCGAGCTGTCGGCGTCTCTCCTGTCGGCGTCGTCGTCGTCGTCGTCGTATCTCGTCTCATGTAGTCACGGTACTAAAACACCGGGACACTCATTTTCCAACGCCTCGCGCTGAACCTTTCACCTCTGTGGGCAAAAACGTGTACTGAAAGAACACACCGGGACACTAGTTTTCCAACGCCTCACGCTAGAACGCTTCGTGCTTCAAAGACAGGAGGCTTTTACAGCAAAGCTGTATACGTATACCCCCGCAATGGTTTCATCTCCGTTGGCAAAAACGCCCAGGCGCCAAGAATGCACTTATACACTGCATGCTTCGCTCCTCCTCAGGTGTCGGGATTTTTTTGTTTTGCTTGTAACGCAATCCATTTATACGATAGACCACCCAGACCGCTTTTTGACGTTTGCAGCAAAAAAAAAAAAAAAATCTGCAGCGAGACCACTTTGAAACGGCTAAGTGGGCGGGCAGGAATCACGAGATATCTGTTCCTCAATCAATTTATAAACGAGGACCGAGGTCATTAGATTCGGATGTAGCAACCGCGATCGTATTGTTAGCGGATTAGCAGCGCGTGCCTCCCCGTGTCCAATGATATCGCATTAATTAAAAATGCCCCACTAAACTTCTCTCCCCCTGCGTTCACTGGCTGTTCATCGTCCCCTGCAGCTCCTCTGGCTCTCGTCCCTCTTTTTTATCCTGGCAAGTGACTACCACAGTTAGTCCCTATACAAATTCACGTTATTTTCGTGTCAACAAATCAGACGCGGAGTTCAGCGCTGCCTGTCGCCGTATACGATGAGAACTAATGTCCGAGCTCTGCCGTGCACCGGTTGTTTGATGCTGTTCCCTTCCCTCGCCGTCGCGCCGCCACAGTAATCACGATACTCGTCACGCAGCTGTACGAGAAACAGAAATAAAACGGAAAGACAATTCCAAGAGGATCGATTGTCGTACGCATGAGAGCCGCGTGAGAACAGGTCGCCGAGAGTATGAATCACTCCCGCTGCATGCGAGCGAATTAATGGAGAGCGCGTTCGCGACCAGGAGGAGCACGGACAAAACTCCGTAGCAGTAATGTATTCTTACGCGTGTGATCCCTTTCCTGAGGTCGACTGAACATAGATGTCTCTTCCGTGATGGGCTGGTACAAGCGTGCTGAAGTTATCATTCCACGCGGCATCTCAACAGAGGTCGTCAGTGAAAATAAAAATACTCGAGGCATGCTTACGTGGGAGGTGGATGAAAAAAAACAAAACAAACGCGCTTAGCTTTCAGCAAGCGCTTGCGTATCTATGCGAGTCTGTGCGCCTAGCCGGCTGTCATCGGTACTCTTCCCCCCTCTTTGCTGGCCGTTGGCCGAAGATATATGCGACCTGCGCTGCGGTTCCTGCACAAAATTCTTTCTTGGTTTAAACAATTTGCTACCGCACAGCATACCTTTCGTGACGTCACCTAATTTCGTGCACTTGAAAGGGCGAAGCCAGGGCCACAGCTGCAATAATTGGCCCACCCCCGCTGCTTTGTTACCTACATGTCCGGTTGGCGTGACCAGCCCGTGTTTATTTCTTCCTTGCTGCTGTCCACCTAAAGGTCGGGGTTTATGTCCATCTGTTTTATTTCCTCTATTTCATTTGTTCGGAGGGAAAGATGTACTTTCTTCTGTTACCCGTCGGCAGACGTAAGCACACGACGGCACGCGACCATCGAGAGAGCAGGCGGGCGTCGGGGTGCTCTGTATGCGATTTGTGTGTAACTTTGTTTTATTCGTCGCGTACTTTCCATAAGCCGGTTTATAAACAGCGCTCGCGTACACGCACGCGAACTTCACGTGAGCGGCGTGCTCTGCATCGGCCAGGACGCGTCTCGATGGTTGACTCATGAATTGCGTCGTATAGGAGATACCCAGTAGCCGCGTGTTCCCAGCCCGTATTTGGTCGACGAGCCTGCAGGTGTGTTTTCAAGCGCCGTATCTAGGAGACAGCGGGATTTGTTGTGTGGTGTTCGAGTACGGCTCTAGAGTTTGTCTGGAAGATTTGTATACCCATACTCGCGGGGTATACTTCGAAAGCAAGTGCTCCTGAATACGCCTCCAGACACAGTGATGGGGATAGGGGATGACTGCGCATTTTGCATCGGATAACTAATTTGTGCTGTCAAACACGGAGTTGTCACATTTTATCTGGATTGTCGACCATTAGGCGCGATTGATGTATCAGCACATTAGACAAAGCAGTACTCGCGGTAGCATGGGTATGAGCGTTTGAGGAGCAACTTACATTTAAAGCTATAGGCAGTTCCACACCCACTGGCATTCCGAGACATTAAATTGGCCCTGAATCGGTACTGATAGACTTTCATACTTTCCTTCGTGCCTCAAATCATCGCCAAAGATGTAGCCATCACAGGGCCTGCTGGTGTGTTTTCAAGGGCCGTATCTAGGAGACAGCGCGATTTTTTGTGTGGTGTTCGAGATGGCTATAGAGTTTGTGTGGAAGACGATTTTAGCCATACTCATGGGTAAAATCATCTGCATGGTTGGGTCGCCACATTATATGTCTTTTGTTTTTGATATCAATATGCCTTGTTGCGGGTGTGTTTTAAGCGTTCATTTCTTATTGTCGCAACTTGGAGAGAGACTGCCAATAGCGGCGATATTGCCCTTTGTGTGACCACCACGCAAGCACATCTAGCATGCTCCTTCTTTGAGCCACGCCGGTAACGGGAGAGTAGAAATCTTTGGAGCTACGTTTGAGTCTGGTATTCCGAATTTAAGGGTTGAACGCATTTATTAACCGTGCTCTAAAAGCGTCTCAGAGGTCGAAAAAAATAATAAAAAAGGGCTTCGTGGGCTTGTAATGGCCACAATATCCTTATAGAAGGTTATGATTTACAGACAGAGTTTCAAACTCGCACATACTAGAGGAACAGCTGGCCCTAGTGTCTAAGTGACGGGGCCGTTGTGTAACGCGGCGAAGCTTTCAGTTTTACTTGGCATGGCTCATGAACTGGCTCAAAAGTTCCTTGTACCTGTGAAAAATCAGAATATTCTTCATACAAGGACATTGAAATGGTTTATGAATATAAAAGTGTAGCTATTAAGAACTTAGTCGACAGGAACATTTTGAAGCCTTTATGCAAGACGAACAAGAGAAACAAATGTTGCCCTTGTTGTTGCTTTTCTGGTCAGGAACGACAATATGCCATGTTGCAAGCCAAGCCAAGTAAGAATGGAACAGTCAGTTTCAATGGCGGCCCCATGGTGGCATGGAACTTGAACGACAGCTTTACGAGTATATATTAGTATGAAACAATGTGAGTTACACTTTTCGTGTCTAGCGAGATGTCTGTTTTCTTATTCCGTTGCTTTATTTCTGCTCTAGGCAACGCCACCCGTCCAACATCACCCTGCAGAACCTAGGAGAAGCTCCTGCCGCGGCGCAGTCCTGAGGTCGCCGGGGGGTGCTACCACGCTGTACCAGAAAAGCACTCGTGGTTCAAGCTGGAGCTACACTGGTGCAGCTTCGGTGCAGCCCGGTAACATCCTGGTGCAGCCCAGGCGTTACACCGGCTCTGCCCTGCTTGGTGCTGCCAACTTGGACTGTCTGCTTCCCTCCCCACGTGGTTTGACAGGAACGTCTTTGGAATAGTCTAGTCGGGATCATTCGTTGGTGATGTGCAGGAAAAAAATCGTCGACGAACTCCTTTTTGTTAGTTCGGTGATAACCAGTCCTCAATACGTCCATCATTTTGAGGCGTAGGAGAATGTGCACGTATTTATAATCATTTAGCAGACGCACACATGTAAATACATCACATGCGTTGAAATACCTGTATCGAAGAATGACATGTACCCGAAATATGCTTTTACGGCGCTACCAACCCCAGAGAAAAGGGGATCTGTGCATTTAGTGTGAAAACTAGTCCATGTGTACAATACAAGCACAGAGAGGCTGCAACATTCCTTGAGGTGTTGTTTTCTATCTAGTCTGGTTCGGAACATGTCACCATATTTTGTACGTTCGGTGGTACCCCAATTTGTGTTTGACGCTTGGCTATGCCCTTGTACACACGGTCGTGCACTATGTGTATGCTTAGTCAAAACCAGGGAGTAAGAAGCAAGATCGTGAGGGAAACTTCGCTATTCGGGGCGGCCAGGTGATGTCACAAGCACTTGGCGCACGTTCAGCTGTCGCCATCTGGTGGCGGGGGAAGAAACTGACTCTAGACAGAACAGAGGCTGTGGTGGCGACATCTTCCAAGTGCTTAACCGCGGTAAACGCGGAGAAGCACCGAACAGATCTACCCGTGCGTGCGGCACTGTACTGATTTTTGCTTCATTTAGTAGCTTACGTACACAGTAGGAGGCAGGCCGGCCTCCTACTCTCGACGTATTTGAGGCGCACGCAGCGGGAAAATCACGGTGTCTGTGCTAGCCACGTCGAACTGACAACGAACCGCCAATATAATGAAGCACGGCAGTCAAAATATTAGGCCGCTTGCATTTTCCGCGTTCTTCCGAGAAAGCTTGCTGTAGATTTTGCGGGATTACTATGGTTAAGTTAGGGAGCGGGGTCATTATCATCATTATAATCATCAGACTATTTATGTCCGCTTCAGGATGCAGGCCTCTCGCTCTGGGTACTAAAACACCGATTAGCTGACAATAAGAAAGTTGTACAAAACTTCTTGCACATGTTAGCGTGCTATGAAATATCATGTTACGACGGATAATAATTAGCGCAAAGTCTCCAATGAATAATAAATGGAGTGAATATACATTGGTGTGACATAGCCTCAGTCGTGGTTGTAAAAAACTAGCTGCATATCCTTTATTCGGTATTCAAAAGAAAAAGAAAGGACACAGTTATGTTCCCACGTATTTGTGCTAACACTCGCCACACAAATTCGGTCATAAACATTATTTTGTTGTGCTCTAACGGCTCCAACCAATCAAACAGCCCAGTTAGTACCAGGTCTGTGCGCAGAGATACAGACTGACTGACTGACTGACTGACTGACTGACTGACTGACTGATTGATTGATGAGTGATTCTATGTATGAATGAATTACTGAACAGCAGAATAACTAACCGCCACGTTTGCGGGCATATACCATGAGACCAGCCGCTGCATTTATCCTGCATGAGAACTTCTTACCCCTTCCCGACACGGGGGAGCTGCACATAATTGCACTGGAGATTGCGCACCGGCACAACAATCATTCATACTTTGTAGCACAAAAACCTCCCTTTTCCAGGTTGCTGGCAGTCTACACATACGGTGAATAGCTAACGAAAGAGCGAGTAGAGTGAATAGCTCCCAACTCAATCACGAACTTACTCGCTAACTAACGCATACGCGAGCGAACCGCCACTGACTCGTCCAACAAACCAAAGCACCCAATGACTAACTACCTAACTAACTAACTAACTAACTAACTAACTAACTAACTAACTAACTAACTAACTAACTAACTAACTAACTAACTAACTAACTAACTAACTAACTAACTAACTAACTAACTAACTAACTAACTAACTAGTTAACCTGACTAACAAGCTACGCAGCCAGCTGAAGAACAAACAAACAAACACACTAGCGACTAACTACCTAACTGATAAGTAAATAAATAACCACTAACTAAATAACTAACCAAATAATTAGCTAGTTGACTAGGTAAATAGATGACCTCCTATTAACTAACCCACTAACTAATTACTAACTAGTTTACTAACTCACTCACGAGCGAACCACTGCTGACTTCCCAACGCATCAAATCACTAATAAACTGACTGACTCACTCACTCGCGAGAAAACCGCCAGTGACTCGCCAATGCACCATCGCACCAAAGCACAAAATAACTAACTGGCTAACTTACTAACTAACTAACTAACTAACTAACTAACTAACTAACTAACTAATTCGCGAGAGAACCGCCGCTGACTCCACAACGCACCAAATCACTAACAAACTGACTGACTCACTCCCTCGCGAGCAAACCGCCAGCGACTCGCCAACGCACCGTCGCACCAAATAACTGACTAACCTACTAACTCACTCACTCGCGCACCAACGCACCAACGCACCAACTCACCAATGCACCAACGCAGCCATACCCTAACTAACTAACTAACTAACCAACTATATCCAACTAAGTCACCTACCATCTAATCTAAGTCATCTACCATCTAATAAGTACTAATTAACTAAATCGCTCACGAGCAACCGCCACTGGCTCACCAACGCATGAACACACCAAATAACAAAAACAAAGTAATTACTAACTCACTCGGGAGAAAACCACCGTTGACTCACCAATGCAACAACGCACCAAATCACTAATAAACTGACTGACTCACTCATTCACTCGCGAGAAAATCGCCTCTGACTCACCAACACGCCAAAATGCTAAATAACTAACTAGTTAAACTAATAACCAACTAGTTAAACTAACTACCTAGGCAGCTACCTAACAAACAGACTAACGAACTGACTAACTAAATAAATAATCAACTATTAAGTAACCTAGTAACTAACTACGAACTAGCTTCACTCACTCACTCACTCACTCACTCACTCACTCACTCACTCACTCACTCACTCACTCACTCACTCACTCACTCACTCACTCACTCACTCACTCACTCACTCACTCACTCACTCACTCACGCGCAAATCGCTGCTGACTCCCCAACGCACCAAATCCCAACTAATAAACTGACTGACTCACTCGCGAGCAAACCGCCAGTGGTTCGCCAACGCACCATCGCACCAAAGTACCAAATAACTAACTGACTAACCTACTAACTAACCAAGTAAATAAATAACTAACTCACTCGCTGACGATAGAACCACTGCTGACTCCCCAACGCACCAAATCGCTTAATAATAACTGACTGACTCACTCGCGAGCAAACCGCCAGTGAACTCGCCAATGCATATCGCACCAAAGCACTAACTAACTAACTAACTAACTAACTAACTAACTAACTAACTAACTAACTAACTAACTAACTAACTAACTAACTAACTAACTAACTAACTAACTAACTAACTAACTAACTAACTAACTAACTAACTAACTAATCAACTAACTAACCAAGTAACTGACTAACTAACTAAATACATCACGAGCGAACTGCCACTGATTCACCAACGCACCAACGCATCAAAACACTAACTAAACAAATAACTCCCCTACTAACTACACCTAAACACTAACTAAACAACTATCTAACTCCCCTACTAACTATATAACCAATTATTGATTAACTAACTCACTCGCGAGCAAACCGCGACTGGCTCACCAACGCACCAACGCACCAAATCACTAATAAACTGACTCCTTCATTCGCCAGGGAACTGCCACTACCAACATATCAAAGTACTAACTAACTAAATAACTAACTGACTGACTATCTCACTATTTACAACTCACTCGCAAGCGAACCACCTCTGACTCACCAACACACCAAATAACTAGTAAACTATCTAACCAGGTAACGAAGTAACTATGTACATAAGTGACAAATTAACTGTCAATCTAACTTACAAGCAAACTAACTAACCAATTTACTCACTCGCTAATAAACGACCATTCACCATTCGCCAAGTAATAACCAGCTAGCAAACAAGCAAACTAACCAACCAACTAACCAACTCAATAATGAACCACCACTTACCTACGCACGAACTAACGAACTCAATAACTTACTGGCTAACAGACAAACAACAGAAATATCGAATAACCAGCTTACTAACCAATCAACTGGCTAGTAAACCGCGAATATTAACGTACAACCAACCAACAAACTAATCAAACAACTCACTAACAAACCATCACTTACCAACGCACTAACTATCCAACTAACAAATGAACTAACTAGATAACTAGCACGTTCACCACTCACTCATTAACAAACCACCGCTGACTCACTAGCGCACTGACGCACTCAATTACCTACTCTACCTCACTGAATGGCAAACTTACCAATAACTAGCTAAAGAACCAACTTATGGACTAACTAATTCTCCCTGAGCAACTAGCTAAAGTACCCAACTGCCCAAATTTGTTATTCACGCAAACAAACCCCGACTCCACCACCAACAATATAAACAACTAACAAACGGCTAAGCAGCGCAAGCTGAGTTACTCGCTCACTAAAAAAAAGCAACTAAAAATTAAGCGAACTAAAAACTAATAAATAACTGTGTAGTAATGTATAAAATCGCTAAAAACCGTACTTACTGTCAAAATAACAGGCCACCTAATCACAAACGGGGTAGTTAACTATTAATTACACCTATTATACTAATAAGCAATGAATAATCGAAGTACTATTGAGAAATTAAGTAATGGCGTCTGAAACACCGATTGGCTGACAATAAGAAAGTTGTACAAAACTTATTGCACACGTTATAACGTGCTATAAAATATCGTTCGTCATTCGGCACGAAGATGTTACGAGGGGCATTAATATAAGCCCATCAGGATCAGACGACTGGTGGTGTTGATTTGCCAAAACAGAAAAAATGCGGCAACGGCCCTTGGAAATATTATCTTTCCTTGAAACAAACAAACAAACAAACAAACAAACAAACAAACAAACAAACAAAAACAAACAAAACAAAACAAACAAACAAACAACAAACAAATAAATAAAAATAAAAATAAATAAATAAATAAATAAACGAATAAATAAATAAATAAATAAATAAATAAATAAATAAATAAATAAATAAATAAATAAATACTCATACAAACAAACAGGCTAGGAGTGGGCTGGATGTTTGGAGCCAGATGAGACAAGTTCGCTTCACTAGTCACTTCTACAGGCTAGAGGATCAAGTAATGAGAGCATGACAGCGGAAGCAGGAATGCGCCTCTTTTTCTTCGGTGCGTAGGACGCTAGCATGAACGTGCACAAGTCCTGATTTTGTGTGACCTGTTTCGAGCCTTGCTGCAGGATGACGTTTAGCTCTAGAATACAGTCAAGGGGAATCGCTTCCTTATTTTTAACTCCTGAATTGATGTTTGAGTTAGACCCAAAAGAGCTGGGTAGTATTGTAGCAGAAAGAAACATTTATGTACGCGGCGGGAATAACGGCTGGAAAGACCCAGGTGCGGACGAAATTCGTTCGGAAATGACAACTACAATCGCTGGTTTAGTAAGAGCGTGTGCCTGTTTGATTGTACATGAACAATAGGCTTCATACGTGCAAAGCAGACTTTCGCGCATGTTTTTAAAGTGAAATTTGCATTTTCGCGGTAAATTTATACACAAAAAACCGGTGTGTGTTTATTCTAGTCACTTTTACTTCTCATTGTCTTGCACACCTTTCACTACCTTACACTACCTTGCACTGCAGTAAGATAAAGCCTGCCAATCACGTCCCGAGGGTAGATGACAAAAGGGGGGCCTTATCCTTATCATGAGGTCACGACACGCAGGTGTAATGACGTCATGCGTGACAGCGTGGCATCTGTTAGCATGACATTGTTGCTCAGCTCATGGCATGCGTTCTTCGAGGTCTCAAAACGTTCAGACCAAAGCGGCCACGTTCTAACAAGGAAGAAAAACGCGAAGAAGAAATAAATTTTCTCCCGCGGTTAGAGTTCGAACAACATTAAAAAACTAATTTTTAGACGCTTTTATGCTATGTTGCGAACAAAAGCTTGGGTTTTCAACAAACGTCTGCAAAAAACAAAGGAAAGAGAGGCGAGATGGAGGGAGCAAGAGCGGAAAGAGGCTTCAAATGCTATAAAAACTAGGCACTACTTGTCAACCATGGACGGTTTGCTGTTTTTGCTTTCGGGCTCATTCATTGGAATTCAATATAATTCCAGTAAATGAGTAAAAATGAATGAATAAAAAGTACGCTTATGGCGCTTTCTACACTAACCTCTTCCTGACAGAGAATAACGCCGCATTGCAAATCCGTACAAAGCCAGTGCGTTGTTGACGTCTATCAAAAAGACACGTCGAAATAATGTATAATAAGTTTCTGGCCAAAATAGGCGCTCTTAGCCCTCATTCACACAGCCATCAGTAGCCGTCCATTTCAGAAACCGCGACGGAGACGTAAACGGAGTAGCGTTCGTACTGGAGCTCTCCGTCAGTGTACAGGGTCGTCTGCCTAGCGATCAGTTTAGCCTAGAATTGAGCGTGCTTAACCACCAAAAGTAAATAAAATGGCTTAGATTTTTACGTGTGCTCACTTTTCGCTAAATTTAGCCTTAAAAATTTGTTTTCTG
This sequence comes from Haemaphysalis longicornis, assembly GCA_013339765.2. Taxonomy (NCBI): domain Eukaryota; kingdom Metazoa; phylum Arthropoda; class Arachnida; order Ixodida; family Ixodidae; genus Haemaphysalis; species Haemaphysalis longicornis. The sequence continues at coordinate 89,178,816 of CM023453.1, read as the reverse complement.
ATTGGCTGGTTTACCACGGGGCCTGGTCCCATCGCGTTGACGGAACGGAAACGTAGAGCTTGGCTTCCCGTCACCGTCGCACCGTTTTCGGCGAGAAATCTCCCGCAAAACCGCCGCCCATGACGGAGTACGGTGACGTCGTGACGGGGTGAAAAACGGCTGTGTGAATGAGGGCTTAGGCATTCTCTTCCTATTTTCGGCCGGAATGCAATTGCTGAAGATGTGCGCCAGCCATTGCTTTATGCAGATTCTAGCATACTGATGCGAACCTCGTGGACAGTCCATTTGAGTGTCTCGATACAGTTTTACCACTGTTACTACTACCACTTCTCCGCAAATGAGTGACATCGCCTTGTCAGGCCTACATGAATTGCAAAGAAGGACCAGAGCGCACAACTTCGAAATCGCCCCCTCCCCCCCCCCTTCAATAACTGGGCTGTATAGCGACTTAGCTGAATATTTATGGCAGGCGTGGACGGCGCTTCAGGGCATACACCAAATGCCTTGTAGCGGACGATCTGGCGTACTTTTACATGCCCGCCAAAAACGATTGGCGCTGCCTCATGGTGATGCATGAAGAGCACGGTACAAAATTTGAAACGACGTACGCGGCCTTAGCGTGCCGTACAGCAGCTTAAATGATCCACGCGTCGCCGACTGTGCAACCAGGGGTGCCAATCGATGCCGGTACAACGGTGCGTACACGGCTCGTACAAGATCCACACCCCTCCCCCCACTCGCCGATAAGTAGGCGCCGGCTGGGAGGAGAGGTCCGTGCCGAAATGAACTAATGACCGCGGCGATGATGGCGCAGCAACGTTAATACAGCGCTGCTTTCGGACTGCAGCGTTTTGTACACCCGAGATCGTACGACACGACGTTTCGCAACGCTTCACTGCACGGGCTTTCAAGCAGCCTGGGCGTACCGACAGGAACTGTACAACAGGCGACGCTATTTCAAACCACGTTCCGTGCAACTGTAACAAGGCCCTGTTTTTTCCAGGAGCGTTGATTGCGACTCCCAACGGGCAGTAGGCGTGCCGTTATCGACTCTAATAGCAAACAAGGCGTGTGTGGCAAGCTTTTTTTTTTTCCTTATTTGACGCAGGAGCGCCCCCTTGGGGGAGTTTTTAGACGTCTCGCTATTTGCTCCCAGGCCAGTGGACGTCATACTCTTAACTCCAATCGAAACTGTGCCGGTAGTCTCATTAGAAGTATGTCCTCACGCCCACCTCGTCGTATCCCGACCCCATCGCCCTGCCGCGCTGTGCACACAACCAAATGGCCGTACTGACTGCCCACCCCCGTCTCCCGGTTTCCCGTTGGAGAACCAAGGAACGCGTGACGCTTCGCTGTGTGTATGGAAGAGCGATGGTTGCTTTGATATATGTTCTTTGTTTTCTTTTTGCCACAATAGAGTTGCCACACGGCTTTTCGGGGAGCCCGGGCAAGCTCATTAGGCAGCGTGTCTGAGACGTACACGCTGTGTACGACTTTTCACGTATATACCCCAATGAGAGAAGGCGTACACAGTTAATCGACAATCCGTCCATATGTCCTCCATCCGGGTCGTACAATGCGACACGGCCAATGAGCTGACAACGCAGTTACGCTCCGCGCTTATTGTGGCTTTTACACGCTGATCGATGGCAGCCAAGCACTCGGATAACTGTACCATTGTTGGTTGTACTTGTACTGGCAGAGCTTTAGTTAAGAAGCTTTGACACTTGGGTTTGAGGGTGCGCGAAATTATGCAAGCGTGCGCGCGTTATCGAGTAATGAGGGAAGACAACAAACGGCGACATGCGCTCCGTTCGTAGGCGAGGCTTTTATTGCCTCCAGGTTGATGTTGCCGCCTTTGCGCAAGTTGAATTTTGACACACTAACATTTACGAATTTTATAAAATTCAGGTGCACGAAGGATCAACCACACGTGCGCACGGAAACAGCACTTTTTTTCTTGCTTTTAGTGGAAACAATGCCAAGAAGTATATTTTTGACACACTGAAAGAACTAGCCCTAGATACTAACTTTTCGCAAGTGCTATAATGCAGTTCACTCGACGACGTATCTCTCACTGTGTACCAAAGGCATCCATCGGTGCCACCTTCGGTAGTTTTTCAGAATACTAGGGAAGCATTTATGAAGACCTGATACAATTTTAGTCATGGCTACCACTGTGCAGCACAGCGAGCGTGCCGGCTGGCGCATTTCTCTATTTTTTTTTAGTGCAATCTTGTTAATACCATTTACTCGCAATGAAGTCGAACCATTTGTGAATAAAGCGGAATTTCGACGGGGAGCAATACGAAACAATGGGGATAGAATGACTTGATCAGATTTCAATTCAAGTCATTTAAAAATGAGTTTAAGGTAGATCGAAGTGTACAGTTTGCACAATATTGTGGTGGTTGAATAAAAAACAGCACTGAACAAATAACAATCCGAAACTGCGCACCAAAAGAAAGGACGAGTACACATACAAGGGGACAGCGGAAAATTTGTTCGGGAAACTGCAGGCATTTCCTGTTTACACACATTATAAAAGAAACATCCAAACACCGCATGGCCTTAAAATGACGCTTCTAGCACTCGAACATATATATACTGTTATTGTGTGAAGATGTGTGTTCACATATGTACTTGCCATGAACGTGCTGTTTCACTGTGTAACGCGAGCTTATAGGACAATTTTTACCGCTTTTGTCGAGTGTATACCTAGTCGCCATCAATAAGCTGTTAATAAGCATTTATGTCGACGTTGTTTACCACTTCTGTAGTTCGCACAAACGCCAACACTGCATTTTATCACCATGATGCGTTCGAGTAACACTTGAAAAAAATATCGTTTTCCTATGTTGGTTTTTGTTTCTTTTACACATCATACTTTATTAAAAGACTTTAGAATCGTCTAGTCACGACAATGCCCCCCTTCCTTCCCACTTTTTATTGGTGCTTGTTTTGCTGTGTTGTTTAATTCGCACTGCACTGTCATCTTTTACAATGTGTACGTTCCTTGGATGCATATTTTCATTCCATTTTTCAGTGCAAAATAAACCAAGATTTAACATTGGTGGTGCAGTTTTTGTCTTGTTGTGCGAGTCGTGTCGAAGGTGAGTCATTTGGTACGAAGATGGTTTCTCTGCGAAGCGTAAACTTACAGCAGTTTACATCTATAAAATGAAGTGGCCGACTGACTGACTGACTGGCTGACTGGCTGACTAAATGACTGACTGATTCATCAAAGCCCAGCCGATGCTGCTGGACTTAGACTTCCAGAGTGTATTTTTGTCTAGTTCTTATCTATTTTTAGTTTTTGTCTCATTGTGCTGGTCCTGTCGAAGGTGAGTTGTTTGGTACGAAAATATTTTCTCTGGGAAGCTTAAACATGCACAAATTAACACCTGTATAATGAAGTGCCCAACTATTGTCTGACCGACTGACCGACTGACCGGCTGACCGGCCGTGCAGCTTCGCGCATCCCACGGTAGGCTGCTCTGATATTACCGGCGGCCACGCGCTCCCGTGTGCACCCTAAGCGTGCTCACCACTGAACGCGGGTGCGTGTGCCTGCATGCCGTCTGTGTGCAAGTGCTTATGTGGGAGCTTCGTTGCTGACTGCTGTTTTTGGTGCAATTCGAGTAGCATTTCGCCAGAACGGTAAGATCATCGCTATCGCTCTGCGCCATCTTTATACTCATTTGTCTTAGGCAGTTAACCACCACAATTTAACTGCTTTTGTTGCACTTGGTTACACATTTCAATTACCAAAATGGCTTGCGAACTGCTTTGGGAGCAAGTTACGAAATTATTTTGCCGAACAGGAGCGGAACCGCAACGAAACGAAGCCATCTGAACCCGCTCCAAAACCAAACAAATATTTTTTAACAGCGAAGCTGCTCAGCAAATCGTAATTTTTCGTGTCCGCAGTTAAAAATACTAAGAAATTGCCGAGATTGCGCACGTGAGCGCGAGCCTCGCGGCTACCGCCAAGCGTCCCCGGCACACGTTGGCAAGTCAAGCATACCCACTTCGGGAGATTGGCCCAGATTAGGAAAAAAAAGTTCCATCGTTCGCCGTAATCGTGGCATGACTTGCTGGGAATGAGAAAGACACCGGCGTTAGCTGTAATCGGGGCAACAGTTGTTGAAAACGAGAAAAGCACGTTATAGCGTGCGTCCAATGATTTTCCCTTCTAAAAAAAAAATAAACGAAGCTCGCACTTATAGCAACAATGATGGAGTAAAGGTCGTTGCGGCAATGAAGAAGAAGCAAATGGTCGTGAAGGGGTGCGTACAGCTTCGCTGCCTTTAAGTGTTACGTGCTAGTGTGAGCTTCCTTCGTTTTTTAAGTGCGAATGCACTTTATAAGCGACCCCAAACCATCCACCGCCGGCGGCGGCGGCGGCGTCGGCGGCGTCCGCAGTGCTCCTCTATATTATAAAAGAAACAGCATCCGGCGCCAGGTTTCGATCCGAGGACTTTGCGGCCGCAGCGCGACGCTCTACCGACCAAGCCACGGACGCGACGCTGATATCAGTGTTAGACGCGCCTTATATCTTTAACGCATTCAAACTACGTCGTCAGCGGCGTGCGTTGGCGACTCAGCGGCGTTATAGCGGCTTGATAACTGCGTGGTGTACACGTGATACTACAAACCCGATGGAAGAGATGGAAGAGAAGGCGGCGAGGCGGTGGGCTGCGGGGGCCGAGCGCAAGCGCCGCAAGCGGGCCGACAACCGTGCATTCGCACTTTCACATTCTCCCCCTCGGGGAAATGCGGGGGAATTTTTTCCGTTTGACATCGCGATAAAAAAAAACACATTAGAAGAAGAAGAAGAAGAAGAAGAAGAAGAATTTTATTTGCCGTAAACATATTTACATAACAAAATATACAGAAGGAGGTCCCAGAGCACGAGGCTGGAGGGGGACCTCCTATTACAGATAGAAAATAAAAAGTTCAATTCTGCGGCAAAGTCAGCAGTGAAAAGAAGATATAATGCGTTAGTGTGAAATACAACTCAAAGAGCTTTTTATGGATGTTATATGTGCACTGTGCGAAATTTAACAAAGATCGTTGAAAACAATGTCGCAAAAATAGTAAAGCAATAAACAGGTCAGGAGTGCAATGAAAATATAGCGTAAAAACATAGGGTCCAACCAGTTAAGCAAATTATTCATTGAGGTTGAGTAAATATGCACGGAGATTTTTCCTAAAGCTTGTTAAAGATAGCGATTGTTTTGTTTCTGTCGGGAGAGAATTCCAGTTATTTACAGCCACAAAAGTAGTATTCAGCTTGCCATAATTGGTGCGGATTTTAGGTAGGAGTAGGTTGCCAGTCGAAGCGAACCTAGTGGAATTCAAATTTTTTAGTGAATCACAATTGAATATACTAAATGAACACAGGTCATGCACAGATTTGAACAAATAAACAAGGAGGCTGAATTTCACAAGATTTGAGACCGTGAGTATACGATATTCTGTAAGTAACAATGAAGCGTTGGTTCGGTATGGACTGTAAGTGATGATCCGAATAGCTTGGTTCTGCAGATGTTGCAAAGGAAGTAAGTGGGTCGGGTATGTATTGCCCCAAGATGCGGCGCAGTACAAGAAATGACTGTGAACTAAAGCAAAGTAAAGTGAGATTAGTGTGGGCGTTTTAAAGAATGGGCGGGCCTTTAACAGGATGCGAATGCCGAAGGCGGCCTTCCGTTTTACATGGGCAATATGGTCAGTGTACTTCAAATTAGTATTGAGAACAACACCCAGGAATGAACATTGGTTAACCATAGGTATTGAATAATTGTTCGACAAGATAACTGGATTGCAGGTGAGTGGCTTTTGGTGTGAATGGAAAACCATAAATGTTGTCTTAGTTGCATTAATGTGTAGACAATTATTGCGACACCAAAGCAAAATATTGTTTAAATCAATGCTGAGGCTTGACGTAACGGAGGCAACTGATGTACTAGATGATAATATGGTCGTGTCATCTGCATAAAGAAATGGTTCACAGCTAGTAAGACAGGCGGGAAGATCATTGATGTAGATTAAAAATAAGATGGGGCCGAAGATTGATCCTTGTGGGACGCCTTTATTTGTGGTTTTGAAACTTGATGTTACGTTAGATATAAATACGGCCTGCTTCCTATTTGACAAATAACTACTAATAAAAGTTAGACCTGGACCAACTACACCTATGGCTTCGAGTTTAGCTAACAAGATACTGTGATTAATGGAATCAAATGCTTTGCTAAGGTCTACAAATAACGCACCAGCATAGCATCCCGAGTCTATTGCAGTTTTAATTTTATCTGTGAAAGAAAGCACGGCGCACTCAGTCGACAAACCAGCCCGAAAGCCATATTGATGAGGTGAGAGGATGTTAAATTTGGATAGATATTTCATCAAGCTATTTACAAAACACTTTTCAACAACTTTGCTGAAGAATGGCAAGATGGCGATCGGACGGTAATTGGCAGCACATTCTCTGTTTCCTTTTTTAAGGCTGCAATTACTCTTGCTTTTTTAAGCTGTTGGGGAAATACTCCGGTTGAAAACATCAAGTTAATTACATGGCTCAAGGGGGTTCCTATGTCATACGGTATTAATTTAATAGTACTGGGACAAATATGGTCAAGGCCCGCACTAGTTACTTTGATGTCTTTTATTATGGCAGTGATTTCATCAGGGGTAGTCGGGAAAAGGAAAAAGGACTGGGGAAGTCGTTGTAATGCTTGAGGTTCAGTTCGTGGCGTGTTGAGTTGGCTCCCACAGAATTGTTCATTAAATATATTTGCAATGTCGAATGGGTCACTGTACGTGATGTCGGAGGATATTAATTTCGATACAGGACAGTGCTTCGCGTTATTGTTGAGGAAATTGTTAATTATGTTCCATTTCTGTTTTACGTCGTTGCCTGCCTCATCAATCTTATTTTCGTAAAATCTTCTTTTGGCTGTCTTCAGCAGTCTATTAAGGGTATTGCAGTACTTTTAAGTGCGAATGCACTTCTTAAGCGAGCCTGAATCGTCCGCCGCCGTCGTCCGCATAGCAACAGCTGCGGGTGCGCGCGCTCCTCGTCTTCCTCCTCGTCTTCCCTAGCAACGGGGGGAGATGGGCGCGCGCTACTCTCCTCCTACTCTCTCCGCTCAGTGACTGCGGGTGTTGGGCGCCTCCTCTCCACTTCGGGCGGGAGAGCTCTCGCTCGCGTAGCGGGCGCTCCGCATTCCGACGCGTGAGGGCGCTCGTGTAGCCCTCGCCGTAACGGCGGGCGCTACTCTCCTCCTCCTCTCTCCGCTCAGTGACTGCGGGTGTTGGGCGCCTCCTCTCCACTCCAAGATCACGATATCCACCGTAATCGCGCAATCAACAACCGTGCATTCGCACTTACACACTCTCCCCCTCGGGGAAGTGCGAGGGAATTTTTTTATACCGATCCTTTAACTTCGTGTTAAAAGGCCGCTTTTTTGTTTTCTTATACATATTTTCTCTTTTTCGCATAGACTTCAGTAGTCCATTAGTTAGCAAGGGGCTGTGAGGAGCTGAAAACTTTTTATTACACTTAACAACCGCCGAAGCCTTATCCGAACACTCTTTAACAATGCATACCATCTTATTATTATCTTATTAAAACCACATTCGAGCAACTCTCGCGTTAGGTGAGAGACAACGAAAGCAGAAGTGGTTCGTTCTTTAGTGTGCCAATCAACGTTTTAAATTTCGAGCGCCAAACCCCATGAAGACACCCAAGGCCGCCGGTTGTACGACAAACGGGACTTTCGCTGCTGTGATCGTTGTGCAGACGAAGGTTGCATGGCTGCATAAAGCGGCGGAACCAGTCATTTCTCCGCGTGTTCCGGCCTTCTGCTCCCACTTGAAACCATAATTTTATATTCGATAGTACTTGCCCACATTTTTGCGACATTCAAGCAGTAGTATTAGAAATAAATTAGGAGTGTCTTAGCTCGGCTATGTCAGGATATACGTATCGTGTGCTAAGGGTCAGCAATACAATCCAATCCAACCCAATCCATTCCATTCCATTCCAGTCCAGTCCAGTCCGGTCCGGTCCGGTCCGGTCCGGTGACCGGTCCGGTCCGGTCCGGTCCGGTCCGGTCCAGTCCAGTCACTGCTCCTCGCGCATGCGCAGCACGGCTCTCCAGGAGCCACGCGAAACGGCTACCAAGCGGCTCTGGCGCAGCGTCAGACTTGGCTACTGCCCAACGGAGACGCACAGCTGGGCACACACCGGCGCCAGTGCGTCTGTCGCGGCTATGACGTCACTCTGGAATGCGCAGACCGGCGAATGTGCAGACTCAATTCTCTACATACCCGTACTCCAATTGGATTGGATTTCCAATCCAACCAAATAAATCCAATTTAATCCAATCGAATCCGAATCCAATCCAATCCAATCCAATCTAATGCTCCTCGCGCTTGCGCAGCACGGCCCTTCAGGGTCCACGCGAAACTGCTCAACCTCGGCCAGGGTGCCTCATGAATTCATTCGTGTTACACCCCGTGAAGCATGCTTCTCCTTAGTTAAAGCGTCACTGCGGCTGTGCACCCAAATCAGGAACGTTTCACGATAGAGAGCCCTGGCGGTCGTAGGAACAATGTTTGTCGGACTGTGTTCTTCCGTCATCTGGCTGAAAGAATTTTCGGGTACTTAATGTAGATGCCCGCGGCGCACATAATTTCAATTTCAGTGCGCCGATGGTGCACGTTACGTCGCCTTGGACGTTACGTCGCCAGCTTGAGAAGTGGAAGGTTCACACCCGCAAAGGATGGCTCCCCTGCCAGATGTTTTTTTTGGCGTGAGCAGCATCTTCGTGCACTTAACATTCACCAGAAACAAAAATTCCCTCGCACTTCCCCGAGGGGGAGAGTGTGTAAGTGCGAATGCATGGTTGTTGATTGCGCGATTACGGTGGATATCGTGATCTTAATGAGTAGTCGAGAGATTACACACACGCACACAACTGTAATGTTCGCGAAAGAGAGATCACACACACACACACACAACTACAAAGAAAGAAAGATGCATTTATTCACAGACACTTATTTGTGTTGTCGTTGTACTTGATTGTAAGAGCGGATCTCAGCTTTGAAATTTCGTGTAATTACTCCTTTAAGCGGGTGCATTAGCCCTTCTCACGCCCGATTCCTGGCCAATCCCCCACGTGGGTATGTGCCATGCACAGACACCTATTTGTGTTGTCGTTGTACTTGATTGCTAGAGCGGATCTCAGCTTTGAAATTTCGTGTCAGTACTGCTTTGGCCAATCCCCCACGTGGGTATGTGCCATGTCAGCGGCCTGGCAGCGCGCGCCCATCTCCCCCCGTTGCCAAGGAAGACGAGGAGATTCCTGGCCAATCCTCCACGTGGGTATGTGTCATGTCAGCGGCCAGGCAGCGCGCGCCCATCTCCCCCCGTTGCCAAGGAAGACGAGGAGCGCGCGCACCCGCAGCTGTTGCTATGCGGACGGCGGCGGAATGCGGACGGCGGCGGACGCTTCAGGCTCGCTTAAGAAGTGCATTCGCACTTAAAACAGTTGCCCCAGATGGGCTTAGAACCCATGACCTTGTGCAGAGCCATGCAAAGTCTTGGCCATTAATTCCCCACAGCGGGAATTAATAAATGTTATTGGCGCAGTTATCAACATTACCATTTCTATTTGACTTCGGTTTGTTGGTAGCATACTGAAACGGAGGGGGAAAATGAAGAAATGCGTTTTATCTGTCTTCTAGTAACGTGTATTGTGCACCCTTCGTTCAAGTGCTGAGGTTCTATAAAAGACACCTTGAAGTAACTTGTGTAGACGTTATTTGGGAGATATTGCTATGGGGCGGCGATACAGAGGTAACAGGAACCATGGTAGATCATGGACAATGTATACATAATATTTACAAGGCGGCCAGTAGAGATCTCGCGCGGGCTATACTCGCACCCACCCATCGCCAATAGATGGTACCACCGGCGGTATGCTCCCACTGACCACTAGTCGTTGACATCTCGTGACCTCCCCGCCCAGTACGAGAAGAGGTACGGGGATCGATAGCCCCCAACTGCATGAGTGTCAAGACAGTTATCTTGCGAGAAAAGAAAGCTCTGTTGAAGCAGACAAAACAGCCTAACGATAGGAGTGCTGAACGCTAGACAAACAGGACAGCGCACGCCTCCTAGCGCTCTTTTTTCTTCAAAGACAAATTGCGAGGTGTGGGGGACGTTAGGAGGGCCCTCTGTGTGGGCCAAGTAAGGAACTGTGCTCCATGCGCTAGTAGTTTTTGTGGTGCCAATGGACGCAATTTGGATGAGAGACGCGAACTGTTCCTCTCTACACGTCTCGAGATATTGTCAACTGTACCAGACATCGTGGGACTAGATGTTATTGCAGTGATAACACCACCTGGTTATGCGAAAGTTCAAGCAAGGGCAGGGACATAAAAAAAGCATTTTTGGTTTATTCTTAATTACTTTATAGCTGGAGAATGCAGCGAAGAAGAGCGGAAATTGTTTGTTTTTGGACAGCGGGCGAATGATTTTGAATGCACGTGCAAGGTCTTCTTTTCCTGTTTTCACACGAAAACATCATTCTATAGCAATTAAATTTTCCAGGCAAACAAATTTGCAAACAAATTTGTTTAAACTATAAACAAATTTTTAAAGGTGACCAGTTGGCACTTTCCTGATATATGCCCGCACCGCTACACAGTGCAGAAAGCCTGTGGCCAATTTCATCTTGCCCAAGTCGGAATGAGACTTATGCACGGTAACATGAAATCCCTGTTTCATGCCGACCCGCCGCGGTGGCTCAGTGGCTAAGGCGTTGTGCTGCTGAGCACGAGGTCGCGGGCTCGATTCCCGGCTACGGCGGCCGTTTTTCTGGTGAACGCGAAAAGAAAAAAAAAACGCCCGTGTGGGCGAGATTTCGGCGCACGTTAAAGATCCCCAGGTGGTCAAAATTAATCCGTAGCCCTCCACTACGGCGTGCCTCATCGCCTGCGTTGCGTCGGCGCGTTTTAACCCTTCAATCAATCAATCAATCAATCAATCAATCAATCAATCAATCAATGTTTCATGCCGCCTGCAGTCCGCAGAGTGTGAGATGTTGCTTTTGCTAAGCCTAAACGAACGACGAGAGGCATGTTCGCGGATCGTTATCGAGAAAGGCGGATTTTTACGCGCGCAGTATCGTCACGGAAAGCCAAGCTGCCAGAGCTGCTATATCACGGAATTAGACTGCGTACCGGGTATATCTGGCACCGTATCAGGGAAGTTTTGCGATTTTTTCGAAAGGGACACAGCGTGTGAGGGAGAATAGGTGTAAGAGAAAGGAACGCAATAGGCATTGACAGAGATTTGCCAACAGCGAATAACCGAGCCGTAGGGTCTCGAACCACGGTAACCGTTATTTTTGTTTGTTTCAGCGCCGCCCCTTTTATTACTAGGTGAAAAAATAACGGCTAGAATTCCAGTTCAGTTCATGCAAAAATAGTGGTTTGGTTCTGTGTCGACACCATGCCTTTGACAGTTGCTTTTAAATATTTTGTAGATAGGTGCAATAGAAGATTTCAGCCGAACTCTTCGGCAACCTACAGCGTCGACTCATGACCACATAGGATTGAGCAGCAGGGAATAAATTTGGGTAACAGCGCGGCTGGCGTACAACCGCTGATCACAAGCCGCTGTATTATACCGCGGGAATAGCGGGACGTAGTTAATAATATCGATCTTCCCAAGTTTTATGGCATGAACAATTCGATTACTGCAGTAGATGAACCCTCGAACTGGAACGTTCCGGATCGCACACAGGCGGGACTTGCCTAAAACTTGCGTTGGAGCCCATTGTTCCGTGGTCCATTCGTCTCGCCACCGGAGCGCTCAGACTCGAGCAACGTGGCCATGTCACGCAACATGTATTTGCAGCGACGTGACCCTCGAAATCAATATTTGGCAGGTTATTAGCCGTTCTCTATACGGCTCTACACGCTTCTGCTCGCCTGCACGCAAGCATTCGGGCTCTCACGCATTGAGTCACGCATACCCATCTTCACATGCCCGGACCGGCGAAACGGTTGACAGCTTTAAGTGGAAATGAAACTAAACAACGCTAACAAGACGTGTCATATACCTGATGTGCCACTCTGTGGTAATTAGCTCTACTAAGCAGCGCGTCTTTACATGAATGACTTCTGCTGCGAAATGATTTACACCTTAAAGAAAAATTTTCACTGTCCACAACTAAGGACGCTTACTTCCTAGCAAAAAAACAAGACACCCTTTATAGGGTACTTTGTCTTTTATAAGCCCCTTTAAAGATGAGTTTTTCTTGTGCTTTTGCTACGGTCTAAGGGTGCTGGTTATCGACAGTGAGAACTTCCCTTAAGGGTGTAAAACATTTTAAAGTGCACTCTTAATATAAAAAAAAAATGTCGCAAAAGGGTAGCAACCGCCGTGTTTACTTGCTCCTTACGAACCTTACTACCTCGCGGTACGGTACGTAGGCTCTCCCACTAGCAACTGCACGGTTAGAAAATTAACCGGGTGTAGGAAGTAGTACACACTAGATTAAGATCGTGCTTATGACTAGGTTATGCATGACCAGTTAGTAAACGCATCTAGCTCATAAGGGTGTTATCGCTAGGACTTTATTAGTGGAGGTAGTGGTGCTTGCTGCCTGCATCAGTAATCCCTGACTAATGCTGCATTTACTACTTCCAGTTGCTAAGTACCTAGTGTATACTGGGACAAGTAACTTGTTAGTGTTCCGTTAGTGAATGCCACAAGCTTTTTTTTTTAAGAGTGTGTACCTAGGACGACTGGGACTAAAAGTTAGGACTAAAGGAAAGCGCCAGCGAGGCAGACATCTCCGCTCGCGTGGGTGCTTTTTCTGTGACGAACCCCGAATAACGCGGGAAAGAGGCAGGGCGGAAACAATTACGCGTGTCGTGAGTCGCTCGCAGCACACGGAACGCGGGGACAAAGGGAAAGTCAGGGTTCCTGGCCCGGCACCCTGCGTGACGCCAAATGAGCCCCAGGCACGTACACAGGGTTGCCGTGCCGCTTGCGTCTGCAGACTTGCACCCGTGACGGAGACTCTTTGTGTAGCGTCGTACAAGAGGCGCTCTATTTGTGGAAGCCAAGTACAACCGAAGGCACTGTATGGCAGATTCGCGCTGGTATTCGCACGGCTTCCCATTGTGACAGTGTTGCCGCCCAGTGGTGATGGTACCAGTTTAATCGTCGTCGTGTTATCTTAAAGAATGGTGTTTGAAATTGCGTGGGGTATGTCAGTAGCCATCAATGCTCACTTAACCAAAAACCGCAACTTAAATAGATAGATAGATAGATAGATAGATAGATAGATAGATAGATAGATAGATAGATAGATAGATAGAGAGAGAGAGAGAGAGAGAGAGAGAGAGAGAGAGAGAGAGAGAGAGAGAGAGAGAGAGAGAGAGAGAGAGAGAGAGAGAGAGAGAGAGAGAGAGAGAGAGAGAACAAGCTTTATTGTCCGCAGTACTTATGTCCAGGCCCTGATTTTAGTCTTCAATCCCCCCGGGTCCACGCAGTGCTGAAAAATACTCGTGCGGATCCGGAGCATAAGAAATACGCTGTCGAGAACCGGATGGAGAACATACTATGCAAAAATAACAGAACAACAACAAACAGGCGAGGCCAGGGGCAATAGTGGCGTAACCTGTACTCGGAGTTGTTTGTTTTTTAAAGCGTTTTGGTGTCAATAGGCGACTGTCTCGTAACAATATTCCAGGGGCTAAATAATGATTGCAATAAGGTAGCGAATTGGACGAGTTGGAGTGCGTTCATGATGGTCAGCGCAGACGAAAACCGGACAAGAAGAGTAAGGACGACACAAGCGCTGTCTAGCAACTGAACTTTTATTAGAAAAAACACGTGTTATATAGGCAAAAAAGTGAGATAAAAACCCAAAACGGCTCAAAAATCTTAAGTCGCGCAACCACTTACACACCCAACTTGTTTAGGAAGACAACCTCATCATCCGTAAGCGAAATGGACGGATGGCTCACGCACGTGTCTCCGCTCTTTATAATCTTATAAGCTTCGGCTATTTCCCGCGTTCGCTGGCTCTTGCTTCTCATTATCACGATTGTCCGATTAAACTCCGGACCGCACCGCATGAAAAAGATTGCCAGCCAATATGACGTCGATGTCGTCTTTCGTGCAGGCAAGAAGCTGGCGAGCGTGTGTGCCGGTATTGACAGAAGGTTGCAGGAAGGAGGAGCAGCTAGTGGTGGTGAAAAGTGCACCATAAACCACGAAAAACGTTTTACCAACTGCTCTTCTGGAGTCGTGTACTCTATTCCGCTGGCTTCCTGCGGTGGCAAGTATATCGCCCAGACGGGACGATGCCTAAACGTCCGCCTAAGAGAAACATGCCGCTTCACTGAAGGGCTGCCATCCTCGGCACATGTCCCATGATCACTGCAAAGAGTGCGGCTGCGCTCCCGAGTTTATATCGAGCAGTAGTGTGATGAGAAGCAAGAGCCAGCGAACGCGGGAAATAGCTGAAGCTTATAAGATTGTAAAGAGCGGAGACACGTGCGCATTTCGCTTACGGATGTGAGGTTGTCCTCCTAGACAAGTCGGGTGTTTAAGTGGTTGCGTGACTTAAGATTTTTGAGCCGTTTGTGGTTTTTATCTCACTTTTTTGCCTATATAACACGAGTTTTTTCTAATAAAAGTTCAGTTGCTAGACAGCGCTTGTTTCGTCCTTACTCTTCTTGTCCGATTTTCGTCTGCGCTGACCATCATAAATAATGATTATTTTACGAATTAGCAAATTGGTGTCCTTAATTCAAAATTTGCTTTCATGCACAACACCAGACTCAGAGGGAAGGAGAGAGCGTTTTTAAACAAATTGGGTACAGCTGTGGTTGATTCGCTGCAACCCACTTCTATCCAAACACCTTAGACAATAATGGACACAGCGAATACAGTTTTAATCAACGCGCGTGCAATAGAATTTTTGGAGGGTGTCATGAGTCAGGGACAATCCCCGAAGGCGACATCGAAGAAAAGGAGCTCACACGAAGACTGTCTCCAAAAGAGGACGTAGAAAAATAAAAAAACGGTGCTAATGACAGAGCCAAGTGAATAATGCCCCACAAAATGATCAGGAGCTGCAGAGAATTGGAAAAAAACGAATGATTCCAAGGAAAGGCAGGTCAATGAGGAAATGCGACGATGAGCAGGAAAATAAGATGTAAGCAAGGGACCCGAACGCCGGACGCAGACGGAAGCGAAAACCCGGAAGGAGCGCCAGGTGGAGACAAGGTCCAGGGAGAAGTAAGCCAGGGGTGACGCAAGCCTGGGCGGGAATGGACGAACGGCGCAGTGGTCCATCCTCCACGACGCCCCGCCAACCTGCGCTTTGGCTGCCCCAGCAGCGACGGGCGAGTTCCTTCGACGTACGGCACCCGTTTTCCGTAGGTACTTCTACACTTCTACAGCTATGTTAGACCCACGTCAACATTACCGCAACAGTGACTAGGAACGCTTGGTTGTTGACTTTTACAGTGGTACTTTGTGTTGACTTTAGTAGAGGACCATTCACTTTTTCTGGGGATTGATTATTACTTCTAGGTTAGGAGTTTCTTTTGGTTTGAGTGGTTTTGTTTGCGCAGTCTTGCTTGTTTGGAGGTTTGCTTTGGTTGGGAAAAATATCCTGTTTTAAGCCTGCCTTGGTTTTCTGTATCCTTCTCCTTTGCCCTTCGAGATACGTGACAGAGGGTCCGGAAAGGTACTCCATAGGAAAAAAACTTCTCTTTTAAAAACTACATACATTTATGATACGTGTTAAAGTACTATTGTAAAAAAAAGAGTACCTGCACCGTGGTCTCTTGGCTGTCTATTTTGCGGTCAACCAAAGACAACTGACCACAGCCATGTCAACATGCACGGTTTTTGGAGAGGTTGCGTAGCGAAAACCATAGCGGACACTTGTGGAGATCTGTCTCTGCAGTCGCAAGCCGTATTGCGCGCCGCCATGGAAGCTAAAAGCGTTCCTCTCGTACTTAGCCTCGCTCAGAACATGTCTTCTTGTGGCCCCTGTCGACAATGTGCAACATTATTTTTCTGGTTCAGGTTCCAAAAAGGCTTTTAAATTTTCAAAAGAAAAACTTTTTATCTATACTCCTAAATTAATGAAATAACTTACCAGTCGTTTGAGAAAAATAATCATGATTTGGAGCTTGTCGGCGACCGTGCCAGGTGACGATTGATCACTTTTCGTGTACCTGTCGGCACGTTCACTGAAGTTGGGCATGCCTAGATAGCGTTTGAGGCCCCTCTAGTATATATTGGTATCAGACTCTATGCTCTGCCTTCCATTAGTGCCCGCTGCTGCCTTTACTTCCACGGCTAGACCCTGTGGCTGGACCACAGTGCAGGCACGCACAGCATCGGTGCGGCACGCGGGAACGCCTCTCCGCTCTCTGATGCCGTGCGACAAGTCAACACGAGCCTTCTGTTGCTTCAAGCTCCCCGCTCGCACTACTCTCCGCCCGTTGCAGCCATCATGGAATGTCTCACCAGTTAGTGTCTACTGCGGGCAATGTTCCGTAAGCCGACGGACGTCATTGGTAATTGCGTTTCCGTTCGTGCACGCCAGCTCGATCTTCGTGACTACATTCTGTTCCTGGCTCCAGCGTGTAGAGCCGTGTAGGGAGCAAAGTGCACGACTCTCTCTGACATCGCACGGAACCCGCAAGGAGCGCGAGTGCTTTTGTCCTTGAGGGTTACTTCGGTTCCAGCTAATGTTTTTTTATCTCGTGTGACATCCTGAACGCCACGGGAGGGCTTAAGGACATGTTTGCTATTTATTTTTTGGGGATTGTAGAGGACGTTCCTACGTAATATTTGAATACCGGAGAACAGAGTACAGAATACAGGAAAACAGAATTGCGGAACAATGTTGCTCTTCCCTTGGTGGCTAAAGGCGATGAGTCTAAGCGCTTATAAAAAAACGTCCAGGTTTCCCGCCGCTTGAAAAGAAGAGAACATCTTATAGCGATACTAGACAATGTTTTAACCCTTTAAGCCCTGAATGTTTTTCTTTGAGGGAAACTTTTTTCGGTGTGTTTTCTTTAACCCTTGAGCTCTACGAGCATACAAACATAGTATTGAGCTTGTGGTGCCGGTAATTAGCCATTTATAGGCGTGAAATCTAATTATATAATCCAGGAATCGAAATTTGAAATTTCAGAAGAAATGTTTTAGTTTTCCTATATCTTAGAAAGGACTGAGCCCACACAGAAAACATAGAGTTGGTAGCGTGCAAGTATTTTTAGATCTGCAGCCATGTTGTCAAAGTAGGACTCCCGTCGTTGGGGTTACCTCGACGTCAGCCTCGTCTTCACTGCAACCGCTTTCCTCCTTGTAGAGTTCACCCGTAGGAAACAAACGATGATTGCTGATATCAATCGTAAGAGGCATCCTTGAAGAACTATTTCCCCCAAAACTAGCTGTTTTGGTTTTGTTGTCGATGGACTAGGGGAATGTTGGACGATGTCCTCAGTAAAGGACACCAGGGCCGAAAGTGTTAAGACAACCATTTATTTCGCCCCCCTCACGGCTTTTCAAGAGCCTGTTGCTGTTGCTGTTCCCTGGCCAAGTGCGGCGCTGTGTGCGAGGCGGCTTCTCACCAGACGCTGCGTCGGCGGGAGGGAGCATCCTTAAAACCCTTGCTGTCCTCCTGGCCATACGGTACGGTGAGCGCCGAAAAGAAAGCCTTCAAATCGTGATCGACTCAAAGAAGGCAATACAGAACATTATTTGCGGCCGATTCTACAAGCGGCTCAAAATACTGGAGCCAAAAAAGCCAGCTGCCCCTCTCGAACCATCGGGACTACGGGGCACGAATCTTTGGAAGGAAACGAGGGAGCGGACAGAGCTGTGTGAGAATTTACCAAACGCCCAGCGCTCAGTCTCAACTCCTTCCAACCCCTTTCCAACTTCGGAGAGACGCTCATGGTCAAAAGAAAAGCTCGAGCCCCTCTCCCCCAAGGATGACAAAAGTCTGGTGGCCACAGAAGCTCAGATACTTCGATAGTTACAAACCAATACCTTCAGTAGCCAGACAAGGCTAGCCAAGATGTTTCCCCCAAATGCGGCAAGAAATGCTTTAAGTGCGGAAAACCATCAAACTGTTCCGCATAACCGGGAGCTGCACCATCGATGATATGGCCCTCAGCACCCAACACCACAAACACTCTGGACCTATAGGAGGCAGCTCTGACCAGCTCCGAGCCTGGCTTTCAGGAGGACTTGGTTCTTTGAGCCTGGAGAGGAGCGGAAGAGACTGGGGCCCTGGACTGCGGGACCCGCCAGTAGCCAAATCTCATCCACTCGTTCAAAAATAAACGTCTCTCTCTCTCTCTCTCTCTCTCTCTCTCTCTCTCTCTCTCTGGGTTTCTCACAAAACCACCAGATCACGCGGCGGTCTCCGCGAATATCGGTAGCGGCCGCAGTAGTTCATTGAAGCTGCGGAGCGGTGAAGCCTTTGGCAGGTTCTGAGTTGCCGTGGTCCTGGCGTTGGTGTCTGGAAAGCGTGCTCACGAAAGTGGACAGTGCAGGCTTTATTCTTTAACATTCGAAACAGTAAGCAGCGGGAGACCATGCTACTCAACTCGGACCCGGGAGAACCGGCCCGTGTGGTTCAGACGGCCGAAGCCGCCGCCAGGGAAGGACTCCTGGCTGCCGACTGAGGGGGGAGGGGGGCTCTCTTCAAGAATTCCCTTTCTGATTCCCATGTAAGGGCAAATAAATGTCACTCACACACTTTTGCATTCACTACCTATAAGATGTGCATCGGCGTCCGCGGATTTTTTAAAAAGCCATTAGTATTGCTAAATATTCCGCGTGCAGAAATTGCCCCTGTGATAGCGATGCGTGAACTGAAGAAGTTGCCCAACTGTCGAATGCATTAACAAACAAATGTACTAGATTGCAATGTTAACAGGCCCGAACACACGTAAACACTGATGATTAGTTGCGAAGGCTACAGAAACAATGTCCACGTGAATGCCACTTGGAGCCTATTTAATAGTAATAGGGGCTCGGCGTGGCGTGCGCGGAAATTAAACTGGTTTAACCAGGGGCACTCCTTTCCCACGTACTTCTGAAGCAGCCTGAACGATGCCTTTATGTTTTAATCCATAGCAGGACTTGTGGAACGCGTCGCAGCTTTGTGCTTGTTACTGACACAGGTGCCATGGAACGCGCCCAGTCAATGGTAGCTTACACGGTGGTTATAGATGCCGATATCTACGTCATCTTTTTCGCAGAATCTGCGATTTAATGCGCTCGCATAAAAACAACACAGACTCGAGACATAGAAGTCCCGATAGCAGTTCAGTTAATACTCACATGCGCGAGCTCGCAAATAGGGCCCAAGGAAGGCCGATGGGTAGAAACCCTGGTAGTTATATCAGGGCAAAAAATACCTCTGAAACAATGGTGTTCACGTTAGCAGGTTCCATACGGAACCCCTGAAGACTCAAAGAAACAAAAAAAAAAATTACGCCCACCTCCCCTCGCGGGAACCCTGGTGTGATGCGACGCTGAGGGGGGTCCAAGCGCAAGCGGAGAGCAACCGTCGACCGAAAGGCCGCCGGAGAGCGGCACACCGGTTATATGCTCGCACATGCGCCGGCGCCAGTTCACAAGGCCAAGATAATCGCAGCCGCGAGAGAGTTGCATGTTCACGTGCGAAGGCCTCGGCACCGGTATACGTAAAGTGGTTAATCAAGCGGCCGATGGCAGATGAGCGGCTCGGGAACGAGCTCTGGGGACGTAGCGGCCTAACTGCTTCTCAGTAACATTTAGCCTTCTTTCCGGCATGCAGCGCAGATTACAGTGAGGCCTTGATCGCCGTCTTGAATTCCATAACGCTCATAAGCTTCCCTGTTTCGGTAGATCTCTTGGGCAAGCCTTATTTGCATTAGGAACGGTCGCTTCGGGCAACAACAGAATATCACCGGCGCTCAGAAACACCGGAGCCGCCATGGAGAGATTTGCGAACAGCTGGACCTTCTCAAAACAGCGCAGCAAGGGCACCGTAGCTGCGACGAAACCACCCAAGCGGCCGAAGCCGAACGACACGGTCAGGCCGTGCGTGTCATCGTCGGGGAAAATTTCCGCATTGTAGGCGTAGTTCACGCTGGCCGCACAGATGCAGATGCACTGAACCACAAAGAGGGACAGGCCTGTGCCCGGCTCGAGCCAGAAGATACTGAAGCAGAAAGCGAGCCGCCAATAGCCGCTACATCGCTCAAATGACGTAATTCGGGAGCTCAAAGAAGGTCAATACTTGGGAAAGAGAAATAAATCCTTTGTGACGGTTTCCAAGTTATCTGATGGGCATAGAGCAGTAACGTTTGACTGAGATACTTTCTTACCACCCATTTTAAGTACTGAATGTGTTTGTGGACTCCGCTCTGGAAGCATTAGGATTTAGAAAAAAGTTGCCAAAAGTGTTGCGGGGTCCCTTTGATGTGAAAGGCAACTTTGTATGACGCCATCTGGGGATCGGTCAGACGTGCCGAAGGATTGAGGTTGCGTGGTCGTTTTCCGTTCAGTTCAGGTGGCCATAATGGTGTAGAAAGTACTGGGTGATTGCCCTGTGTTCCTAGGGCACGCGTCACTTGGTTCACCATGGTTGGCTTTCGTCATACCTTCGTCGTTCGCCATTAGGAATAACTGCGCTGGTTGGGACGCGTGCCTTTGGCTGTGGAGAAAGAGGCTATGTAAGGTCGCGTGACATGGCGTGGAAAGGCTGCAGCGGCTGCCCTGCCCCCCATTAAACTGTGGACCAAGGCCTAAATGTGACTGATTGCGTTTTGCGAAGTTATTTGCTTTAGGACCGTCTCAGGCACCATCGACGGTTCGCTTTTGCTCCAGGAGCGAAAAAAAAGGCAAAAAAGGGCCCAATGAAAATATTTGTGCCCAGTCATGGGAATCCCATGAAAATATTGGAGCAGGAAACGCATGCATGCCAGATAATAGGACACAAACATAGAACTATCTCTATTGCTAAGTGAAGGACACGAGACCGCAGTGACGTAAATGAGTACTGACCAAAATATAGTTATACTTTTCGAGAACCTGCACTCACTGCATGTTCACCTTTGATTTAGAGTTTGCAAGGGAAGCTGTCAGATATCCGTATCAATACGGAAACGTAAATAGCAATTGAACCTTTCCAACCACCCAAAGGCCAAAGCATATGTACTCTGCGTGACCGTCGTGATAATAAAACAAAACCTCACACATTATCTCCAATGTATGCGCCCATAAAATTTGGTTACGGCACGTTTGTTTAGGAATTATGGAACCAATGTGGTGGCACCATCTTCGGTTAGCTACACCATCCACCCACTACTGTGGTATTATGATGTGGTAGGGTATGCATGTGAACCGAGCATGTACGAAAATGAAGATACTGGCGTTTGTTGAGCATCTGTGCTTAGCAAAAAGGCCTTTATTTCACCATAATACAAACCCGCGAGTCTGGGTAAAAGAAAAATGGCGGCATGAATGTACATCAGCTTGAATAGTTTCCTAAATTTGTCACATGCACCCTTTGTGTAAGCTCAATGAATTCTATATTTTTAGCGCCACTGATGTGGAGAATCCCTTCTGTAACAAAAGTTTCTAGCTTATACGAACATTGCGGTTGCACCAAAGATGTAGGAATGCGTCACTACTGGCGCCTGATTTTGTTAAATAGGTCTAATTACATTTCAGGTGTTTTCTGCGGTAAGGAGTCCTCCTGCACAGCAGGGCTGTATGTGCAATGAAATTAAAAATTTGTTCAATGTAAAGAACTCCCGGAAGTACGGAGGTGATAAAGGGTTTCAGTGTGCATGTCGTCAAGTTTTGCGAAGCTGGACGTTTTGCGAGCCCGTTTTCCCGCCTCTGTTTGGCCTAACCTGAACACCTCCTCCAGCTTTATTCACTCCCGACTGCCATCTACATCTATCAGCAATTGGTTGTCACCAGGGCCGCGCAGTGGTGACGGGCTGTTGGGTGCGCTTACTAGGCTGTTGTTTCGATGGCCTTCCGGCCGCCTTCAAAGACGACTTGGATTGCACCAGATCCGTTCCAATGCACGGGAACGCCTAGAAAGCATTTCTAACTTATCATTCTTCCATGCGATGGAGTTGCTCAGTTATTACAGTTTCGAAATTCAGAAAGAGGCGGAAGCCTAAGTTAGCAGTTTTTCACGCGAGGTTGATGTAATGCATAAGTTATTCATCCCTAAGTTGTTCACACACTAAACCTGAGTTGTTTGCTGCCAAAAATCACGGCGGATTCTCGTTGAACCCAAGGTATTGCTTCTGTGTTCCCTTCACTGCCCAGGTTCAGTTCATGGCATTGAATGTTCCATGGAAATCACATGTGGTCCGACTTCCAGGAAGAGTGGTGTAGCTTGAGGACCTGCAAGGCAGAAGGAAAAAAGAATCAAACAGCCTAAACCCCCCGAGCTAAAATCGGGTACAAGAAGTTCCAGCTCTTAGGCGCAGAGCTGCAATTCATAGAACTATAGTGTGCCCGAAGCTACACTTTCTTATTAGTGAACAGCGAGATAGGCGAAATGAATCACTCAATGTACGCTGCTTTCTTTGTGCGTCATCTGCAGGCATAAAACGTGGTTGCGTATCTGATGCCTTCGTTGCAAATGTCGACCTTTCGTCGACATTTGCCAAGTGATTGCCTCCCATCGCTTTCCCGCTCACTTCTCATGCTGTTCCTCTCCCTTCGCGCTCCTCCGAAGGGGAAAACGTTAAAGCTTTGCTCAAGTCAATTTAAATTTACCGCGTTCCACTGCCCCAGGCCGGGTGCCTTGATGCCAGCGCTGCCGCATGACAGAGACGGGCGTGAACCGAGGCGCCCTACTTCAACGTTTATAGAACCGTGTTGCCCTGCTCCACGTGCGTGCGAAGCGCAACGGAGAACATATATAGTGGAACCTTTCGTTAGTGTTGCCGTTTGAGTTCTTAATATTCCACCAGAGCCTTTAGTGGCGTGGGTGACTGTAGGCGAAGGAGAGAGAAAGAGAGAGAAGAAAGCATTTATTAGAGCAAACGGCGGAGGCTAAAAAGTGATATTGTTTGTGCAGTGGATGTAGTATTGCATTTGCTATCCAAAAATCAAGCATGAATGGATATTTTAATGAAGGAACACTGCAAATAACACTTATGTATTTATAATGTATTATTCTTGTTCAACAATGTTGACAAGCATGAACATTGCTACCGGACGTAGATGTTTAGATTAGGCGGTGGGTATAGAAACCTATTGTGCAGATTGTTTTATTTTGGCCGGGCGGCTGAATTGAGTGACTGACTGAGAGACTGACAGACAGACGTACAGACATACAGACAGAGCGAAATTTTCACATTCAAGTAGCCCAAGAAAGACTATCGTCTTTAAAAAAAACCCCTTTAAGACGCCGAACAAAACGCACTTTTGTGTCTAGAAGCACAGAATGACACCCTCATCGTCATCATAATCGATTGTCTTGAGCCCTCCGCACACAAACCACTCCCAAACCCTTTGGGTGAAGCGAGTTGAAGCAATTGCTTGAGGTGCACAATTCGAGCCACTTTGCGAACGCATGCTCGGTACTCATTTGTAAGTGATGGAAATATGAGGATCAATGAAGTGTACACAGAGCAAAAGAAGAAAAAACAGCATCCTGGACGAGTATTCTCTGACGATTCCTATTGCATTACCATTGGAGCGGGGAAAGAGTTAATAAATATTTAAATCCACGGAAAGACAGGAAAGCGTCATGTGAGGGGAATCAATAAAAGACTAAACTCCTCATTACGACCAGGGCAAACAAATGGTAGCGCGCTTGCATAGCTATCATAATGACGCGCATGAATTATGCCAGCAGGGCACCGCGACTGCATATTTAAATGGATACATCATAGTTGTTTCAAAAGAGCATGTCATTGTTACCTTTAGGTTCGAGTCGTAGGACGTATTGATGGTCCTCGCGCCTTCCAGGGACACCGATGAAGGAGCGGCTGCCGTATTGCACATGGTCACGGCGGCTATGACCGGCTTATCTCGTCCTTGGTAGCTGCTCTCGACAGGAGTGATGCTGAGCTTGGTGCTGCTTTCGCCTTCCTGCAAGTGGAGTTACGGTACCTACATTAACGAAGTACAATGCGATTCTTCATTGTTGGAATGTAATTTGTGCTCCCGTGGACATACAACTTTCATAACTGGGGCAGTGTAGTCGAACTAATATGGCTGCCTCGTTTCTGCTAGCGCAACACGACAGCGCGGTCAAACAATCCACAGATGACGTATGGCCCGGCAGCCATATCAGATAGCGCGCGCGCCCACACAGCGGCGACAACTGAACATCACGCCGGCGGGTGCCCGGCAATACAGCACTAACTCCCTGGCAAAAAGATAAGAGAGGCAAAATTGGGAACAGTCACAGCATCTTGACCTGCTTTAAAGCGAAGCTTTCTCCTCTACCTCCTCCCCCCCCTGCCCCCAAGTGTTCTGTCAGGACCATTGGTGGCACCAGAAAACTGCCGCGAACAAATAAAAGAAGCATTTGGCACCGCCAGGAGTCAAATCTGGACGGAATACAGAAACGGAGCGAGAGCCCATTGTCTTGCCGATTGACCTACGAGCCCACGCGGAGGCGGGGGAAACAGACGGTGCACTCACCGAGCACATCTGCGTGTTTACCCCTGGTTCTTGCTGAATGACACGTGATGGTGTCACGCGACCTTTAGCGCAGATGTACACTCCGCCCACGGCACGTGTAGCGGCTGTGTGCGCGCCTTGCGCATGCGCGATTAGTTAGTAAGTTAGTAAAAAAAATTAAGCTCACACCAACGCATGGAATCTCACTTTTCCGCCATCTCTGCCGCCTATCTCGTCGCCTCTGTCAAAGGCGGCAGAGACGGAGGAGAAGTGAGATGGTCTGACATCGGGTTTGAGGTTACTTTCATTTTATAAAAACGAGTTTCCACTTATGTGCTTCACCAATACAACTCAAGTAACCACCATTCATGGATCACGTATTGATTTAACCTTAGCTAAGAATATCTTTTTGAAGTAATAAAGGGTGTGGTTAAGTGCATTTTACTTGTCTATGATTTCACTCTTTGTTGAGCCTTGTGTGTGGGAATTCAAGTGACGTCACATGGGTAATCGTCGTTGGTGTCGTTTACAGCTTCGCTTTCGAACCACCGTCACAGGGTGGATTTGCGGGCACTTTTTTCTTATGTTCTGATTTTATTGCGTAGTCAGCGCGCACATTCCCCGTTTCGCACGATAGTAAACTTTGCCTGAGAAAATACGACAGGAGTGGTTTTCTGCAGGCAATGTGGCTAACGCGTAATAGTGGAAACTGGTGAAAATATTGTGCTATTGAGTAATTTCATTACCGCCTTTCAGGGACGTGGAGTCCTGCGGGAATTGTTAGTCTATGCTTGAATGAGGTTTTCATTTTTCTGTTACTCCTGACCCGCGAACGCAATTTGCTACTGTGGGTGTGTTTTGTAGTGTGGCTGCATTGAAACATTTGCCGGGACTACTATGCTTTACTTTGTGCATGTCGTAACGTGTAGTTCGTGTTCATACATTCTGCGATGAAGTTTCGTGCATATAGTGTAAAGGTGTACACTTTAGCATTTTTTAGTTAGTTCTATTTGCTTTCGAAAGTAAGAATTGAAAAAAAGTGCCTACAAGTTTAAATCGTACTTGAAATTTCTTGGTAATAAATATTAAGTATGTGGGACAAATTGCCAGAACTCGGCATTCCTGCCTGCCACACATCACAGGAAACAGTTCCGCCATCCTTGTTTCAATATTTTTTGACATAATACGCATTCACACCAACGTGCACGCACGCATGTACTCACACGAACGCACATAATACACACTCCCGCACACACAAAATGAATCGTACCTTTGATAATGTGAAGTTGAAGTGGATCTTCGGCGCCTTTTCCACGTCGTCATCTGAAAAGCACGGTTTCCGCGTAATTTCTGCATTAGGCAAGCATTTTGAACACGTCCAGCGCGACACAATCTCATGGGTTCTGCTTGTATGTAGTCTCCAAATGCGGTTATCCTTTTCATTTCCGGGCTGTCCCAAAAATTTGCAGCCTCTGTGCGGAGACATTAGGAATTCCAGTATAAATGTGGGGGAGAACTACAAAGAGACTCACGATAATTCAAGCTCGCAGGGACCCCAGGATTTTAGTGAATTTTCGGAAGTTCTCATAAATATCCTCCGGGGTAACATACCAACTTGTGCGGTAATGAACATTCGCATATATTTGATAATACAGCATATACACACAATACTCAAGTGCAATTCACACTTTGAAAAAAAAATCAATAATGGATGACTGCTTTGTGTTTGCACGAGAGTTCGTAAAAATTTTATTTCTTTCTTCTTCAATCCACATACAGCTGTTGGCGCGCGCGGTTTCGCTTTGACGCGTGTATGCAGGTAATCGGCTTTATTTGTGACTGTTAGTGATATGAGGATGCAAATGTGCAGCTAGAAGTGGCAAATGCAGCAGATTTCTTCCGGCAACAATAAGAAAAAAGTACGTATTAACCGAATGTGCGTAATAAAGCAGTTTGGATTAGGCGGATTTAAACTAAACTAAAAATAAAGCGGGTCAACCAATGTTTTGATATCTGTTTGAATTGAACGAATGTTTGAATTATCCCAGTTTGAATTATCATCAGTTCCACTCTCAAGTATAAGCATTGAAATGGTTTTTTTACCATGAAGAGATATAATTTATGTGATAAATCATCGCAACGAAAGGGTAACTACAAAAACGAAACCATGTGCGATAATAAAGCGTAAAACAGAGAAGGTAAACTGACCAAACGGGCGAATGAACAATGGTACACCGTGTCTCTACTATCGTTCAGAGAAGCCTGTGGTCTTTCGTTGCCTTTTGGTACAGCAATTGGCAACGCCTGTGGGATAGAACGGTCTGACCAGTTAGTGGCTGGTTGTCGAGCTTCCGGAGTGTAGTTGACAGGTGTTGCCTCTGCATTTCGAACCAGTCACACTGACAAAAGATGTGTTCTAATGTTTCATCTGTGGCACACACGTCACAAGCAGGGCTGTCAGTAATACCGATAGTCGAAGGAGTAAGCGTTGGTGAAAGCGACTTCTATCCATAGGCAGGAAAGCAGCGTGTAATCCGAGCGTGGCATGTGAATGGGTAAGTGGCGCTGCTGGTCGCGATCGGGTGAGTAAAAGCGAGAGTTCAAAAACTCCGGAGTATATATCAAATAGCAGGCGTGATTTTGCGGGCGATGGAGCGTACGGACCTTGCAGCGTCATGGCGCGATAACGGGATACTGTCCAGTCAGGCACTTTCGCGGGCAGAATGAGCCGCTTCGTCTGTACATTCATTCACAGAAATGCCGCAGTGGCTTGGGAGCCATTGAAAAATAATAATATGCCCATGCCTGACTAGGCTGTCATAATCCTGAGGAATCTTGGCCACAAGCTCTTTGTACCGGCAGCGGCGAAGAGCAGACGGCCGGAACTGAAGATCTGGCCTAAAGCAGCATAGCACTGCCCATTATTGTGGTAATTTTTGCTTGATATGTAGACGAGCCTCGCGAATAGCTTCACTTATTTCCGGACCAGGAAAAAAATACAGTGAAATGGTGAGTTCTGATGGGGTAGACATCTTTAAGCTGGAAAGTTAGAAATGAATGTCCACAGATGCGGCTGGCACGATTACATCTCCCGCAGAACTGGAGCTCATTTACCGAGCCACCAGTGTAGACATAACTTCGGTCTCTGTAGGCTTCATGTAAAAATGCATAGAGAGCTGTTCAAGGCCTTGTGGTGGCTTATTCGCTTTCCTGGGTATTGCCGGGATGGTTAGGTACACCTGGTGGGCAGCGACAGGCACCAAAGGGGTGATGATGGTCGTCCCGTAGGTGTGTATCTTGAGGGGGAGGCTCACGCACTGAGCGTATACTACATTATAAAAGGATTCCCGTGGTCTCTGTGACGGCAGGGATGCGAAAATTCCGGCAAACATCTAGCCTTTCTTTTCTAAAAAGAGCTACCACTGCCTAGATCCCTTCCAGAACATTGAAATAGTGCCTCGATGCCCTCCAGTATTTTTTGCAACTTCCCGACTTGGTCAGCATAAAAAAAAGGAGGAGGGAGGTGCGACCTCCAGAAAGGGGTTTGCCAAGACGGCAACATGAGCAGGAGAATGTCGGGTGCAGTGCTGTCGTATACGTCTAGTGTTCGTGACCCAAAAAGCGGGCGAGGCTAACCATTGCATAAATTTTGTACAGATTTACGCGGCAATAAGGTATGTGAGCCGCCAACCGGTATCATTTTTTTTGTATAGAGCAGAATAAAAATCACACTACTCTTTCTGCTTCTCGTGTTGGTGAAGCAGTATGGCTTCCTATTGTTCAGCGCAAGGCGTCATTCCCTACTTGCCAAAAATCCACGCAATGCTTCCAGAAGTGTGTGGTATTATCGCTTGTTCTAAAGAAAGAAATGCGTGTTTATTTTATGTGCGTACTTCATACTTCGCGGATCATTGTTATTAAGAATGGTTTAGTCAGTGACAAAATGAAGAAATCATTTCGCAAGAAAAGGTAGACGATCTTCAAAAAGAGTACGTACAGTAGGTGATGCCGTCGTCCCAAAATAGGGTGCCCGTGGCTTCACCATGTTCGTCGGGGGCAACGAATAACTCCAGAGACTTCTGCGTCCTGTAAAAATAACCAAGCACTTGCATAAGCGAGGTTGTAGCTTCCCAGTTCGGTTCCTCATTTTTTTCTAATTTTGCCTCAGCTTCTTCACGCCAAGCCCAGTCCTCATTGTCATCATCCTGTGGTTCCTAATAGTGAACCACAAAGTACAACACAGCAGTGGCACTGCGAATGAAGTTGTTTCGTTTTAAGCGACAGTGTTTTGGTGGCAATGTTTGGTTAAGCGGCAATACCACAATAAGTGTTAGCTTCAACTCTATTACCAAAGCATTCAGGACAGTTCTTTTGCTAGCAACTTTACTGTGGTGTATGCAGTAGGCGCTGTAAAGCACCTACGCAGGTTAACACTAACACTGGAAAAGCTGACAAACATCAACTATGCCTGGAGCACGAATGAATGACAATATATTTTGTGTATGCCCCGGTCGGCACTTGCTGCACTTACAAATTTCTCTCTTCACCAGGACGACGGAAGCGGGATTATGGAGCCACCCCTGACGTGTATGGGAACGTTGCTGCCATTAAGGATGACGTTTCCGCCTTCCTTTAAATTTGTTGCTTCACCCTGTGAAACAGAAACATACAGAAACAGCTGCAGTGAGTCAAGGTTCCCTTTGTTCTGCCCCAGTAATCTGTTATTCCGCGTACAAAATTGGCAGAAAATAATTTGTTGCATCTTAGAGCGATAAATTATTCGTGTGCTACGAGGACGCGTGTCCCTACAGTTTTCGGCACTACAGGTTTCCTGGTGTCAAATATAGTTCTCAATATAGTTCTCAGCCCTGAGTATACCTGTAAAAGTAGGTGTTAATTTTTTTATAAGCGCCATACTGCAGACCTTGTACGCAACTCTTCGTTGGAATAGCTAGATGCAAATGCGCACATTTTTGCATTTGGGACTCTCGTCGTATTGAAGCAGCTTTTTCCAAGCGTCGAGGATTTTGCTTTCATGGGTTTATTGCATGGCTGTGGTCGGTGGGAAACTCTCCATCATAACCAAATTACGGAAAAAAAGTTTACAGGAAGGCCCCCACAGTTCTTACCGTGTAAAAACTGCACCACTGGCCGGTGGGGAAGTACGCAGTGACATTTTCAACCTGCAGAAGTGGAAACGGATCGTCTCTTTTATACCTCAATAATGGGATACAAAAGAATCGCTAAAGCGAAAAGACGAACAGAAAACATCCAGAACACTCACATCTGTGTCACACGTAATAATTCGCACATGTGTGCCATCGTGCTTGAGGTCCAGCACTATTTTAATGCAGCAAGAATGAAGCAAGAAGCTGAAGAAAGCATCCTTTCGCGCAGTATATAGGTTTCGGTTAGTTGCTTTTCTTAAAAAGTTCTAAAAGCCTATGGTAAAGGTATCTTAACAGAACAAAGCAAGCGCTTAAACGTAGCATTGATTTGCAACTACAGAATTTTCCGTATCTGTAGTTTAGTGTTTGTCTAGGCGCCCTAGTTCTGATGGATCTAAAAGAAGTGCTTGTAAAAACGCAAAGATGTTCTTTAACAGCTATGAAGTCGACAAGGTTTTATTTCGACAATATAGCTCGAAATCTTTAGAATGGTGTGCTAATATATATTAACAGGTGGGAGACATTAAGGCACATTGTGGAGCCTTTTAAAGGGTCCTGCAAAAATACAAGGTCTTTAAAGTCATCGAGGTGTTACGGAACCTTGCCACCGGTAATACGCCTAGTTATTAGGCAAGTGATTGGTATTTTTACGCGGCCATATCATAAAATCTCACTAATTAACCTTGTGTCAGGAACATACTGTTTTCCGCTGTCTTTTGTCTTTAGAAACTCGCACACGTCGGGAAACACAAGCAGGCCAAGGGAATTTTTTATGCTTATTGTGTCAGAAAGCCGCTATTTGTATTGAATATTTTGTGGGTACAGTCGTCTTTTGGCATAGAACGTTGTTCAACCTATGCACCATAAAGAATAAATACCAATGCCATTGTAAGCAGAATCAATAATGTTGTATATGTTTTAAGCAGCAGTAGCACAGTGATTGGGAAACAACGCAGTACAGATACACATAAAACACATCTATGCTTAGAGAGTTCCATCTTTTTACTTGGTTTTTAATACCTACATATCTCGACTACTTCACAATATTCTACGTCTGAACACGCGTTTCAGGCGTCCGCAAACTCACAGGTGATATTAAGTTGGCAGTCTGGTCTCGCCCTTTTAATGCCAACTGACATTGTCGCGTCATCAAAGGTGGGTTATTCTCTCTCCGCACAGATGCGGGTAAACCAGGTAATCCTTGTCGCTGTCTTATGCATGTTAACTAGCCCTACGGCTACACCTGCACACATGACTGAAGGATGCACCCCAAATTATCGTAGTGGTGTGCCACCTACCGTGGCTTAGGAACAACGCAACCGGTGACATACGAACTGACTGCGAAACATGTCAGTGGTACCGCTAAACAAATGCAAAGGCAGCGTCTGGTCCGCAACAAAAGACAATGTGAGCGTGCAACAGTGCAACGAACTACTAATAATAAAGGATTGTTTTTCGAATTGTGAGCCGAGCGAAGCAGATTAAAACAGTAGCTCGAAATATATCGTCTACTCTCTGTGGTAGGGATAGGTTTTCTGAATTATGACTGCAATTTCAAGTCATTTGACGGACTACTAAGATAGCTATGGAATTACGGCGGAGACCACTGCCTTGTGAGCACATTTCGAACCATTTACGGGAGCATTATCTGGCCCCTTCACCTTCGTCCTAGCCTCAAAATGTTCAGTAGTGACCATATTAACTTCGTTTTTTCGTAGTGAGGAAGGCCTACCTGTTCCCCCTTGGCGAAACGAGTATTGCAGGGCCCCCACATGAACTGGTAGCTGACATTCACCGCGTTGGCATCCATCGGAAACCTAAATAAATAAGAAGATGCAAGACAACAACGCAAGACAACAACGTGTGTCGAATAAATGGAAAGTGTGATCTTCTGCGTGATTTTGAGCATCGGTTTTCATGGCACTTGTAATGAAAGAAGCAGCAAGTTTTGTTTGTGACCACTGTTGCAAGACAACAACGTGTGTCGAATAAATGGAAAGTGTGATGTTCTGCGTGATTTCGAGCATCGGTTTTCATGGCACTTGTAATGAAAGAAGCGGCAAGTTTTGTTTGTGACCACTGTTGCATCAGTTAATAGAAATACATTATTGTGCGAATATGATGAAAGAGAACGTCATATATTGTAGTGTAAAGGTATGACAAGGGTGTTACACAAAAAGAGTACACTGCAAGTGGCTGGGTCAGCGTACTTCCATTCACGTGGCAATTGAAACCGTCGGTTTGAGTAAGTAATTGTACTATTACTATATTTCTGTTCGTCCGTTATAGCGAGGTGACTAACGTTTGAAAATTGGAAAATTTATTTTGAAAATTCGAATCGTTTGAAAATTGATTTACTCGCACAGGTGTTTTTTTAAACGTAAAATTTCCGTTAGTTCAGCTGGGTCATCTTGGAATGTCGCAGAAAGCAACGGAGTCCTCGGATTTCATAAGGGCGTCTTCTCTACGCCCCGTGATGCGCTGTACTCTCCTAAGTTCCAAACTATAAAGAAAAAAAAAACGCCTGGCATACTCACTCGTAAAAAAGGCCCCGCAGCACTGCACTACCAGTCTCGTGGGCTGTGTGGAAAACTGTATACATGTAGGGCAAAAGGCGTGCCCTGGCTTCGTGGGCTGTCGAAGACGCTTGCAGGACTCTCGTAACCTCCTGTGGAGAATAATCAAACGAAAGTTTGTCGTGGTTAGGAAAACGCTCGGATAGCTGCGTTGTCAGCAAGACCGCAAGGCCGGAAACGATTAAAAATATTTATTGCTATGAAGGAGCACGGCCTTCTCATTCCAGGAGTACGTTGGAATAGACCGTTTCTTTTAAGCGCTATGCACCAAACTACCGCTGGAAGCTGAGGGAAGATAGCAACATCGGGGAAGAAGTACCCTTTTTAATCAATTTGGAAACAGAAAACAGTGAATTAACGTTTAGAAGAAGTGTTTTTTTAAGTATCTCAAGGTAGAAATTGCACTATCTTCTTGCAAACTTCTTAAATTGTATTAAGGCTGTATGCAAGACATTGTAAAATGCAGTAAACAATTTCAAATTGCAAAACGCTGAAATCGTAAGGGTCTTTTTTTACCATTTGAATACCGAAATTATTTTTGTAAACCCTGACTGCATTGTACGAACCAATGTCACGGCAAAAGTTGCACAAAGCGAGGTAGCGGTTGCTGCAACATTTCAAACGCAGGGACGCACGTTCACCCCGATCGCAATTTGAATAACATTGCTAAGTTTAGCCACCTCGTTTTCGGCAGTATATTTTACTTCGTATACAATAATTATTGCTCCTCGCGTAACCAGTCCTGCTATCAGAAGTGCATGCCTGAACACGTCGCGCGGTGCAGCGCGCGCCGCAACTTCTGGCGCGCCAATCGTTCAATTTCCCAGCATCTCAATCTCTCTGTCGAACACAGCAATAACTGAACGTTTTATGACATCGCCATGAGATGGCACCGCCATCGTCCACTTCATGAATTCCGATTGCATATGCACCCACTCTATTTCACACTCAATTACGAGCCACGGTGAAGTCGTTGGCTCCACGTAGTTTTCTATCGACTTCTTTAATGTTGCGCATCTTCCCGTAATCTGGCACACGTTCTCAACCATTATCCCCACGTTAGCGTCACTGTTCAGTTTCAGTTTCAGTTTCAGTTTCAATTTATTATTCGTAACAAAGTATACAATGCGTGAAAAAATATTATCCTGAAAGGGGTCCCAGAGTTTAGCACTGTAATGGGACCCCTTAGCACTGTAATGGGTACCACAACAGATAAACTGACGAAACGGGAATTCAACTGACCGCGTAACCTCAACCAGAAAAATATCGGCGAAACGCAGAGTGCTCGAACTACGTACGCAGCAGCCGCTTCGCACAGTGGTCATGCTTTTTGTTGCCATGGCTATAGAGTTTCCTATTAATTTATACTAGAGGGAAATATGGCGTCACCGTCTAGGGGAGCCGCGCTTCAGCGAGCGTGCCGTCATGTACCGGGCAGGCACGTTCACTTGTCCTTGGCATGGCTAATGGACGGGCTTAAAAGTTGCCACTGGCTGCAATAAAGCAACGAGATTACTGTAGACGTCTTAGATGCGAAGGCATCTCATTCACCCGCCTTGTCCCTGCATCCGGCGTCGGCGTCGTCGTCGTTGGCGTCCGCCCCTCCCCCATTCTCCTCGCCGCGCGAGCTGGCGCTCTCCGCCGCTCACCCCCTCTCCTCTCGATAGCGAACACTCTCTCGCGAGGGGCATTGGATTGGATTCGATTGGATTGGCTTGGCTTGGCTTGGCTTGGATTGGATTTGATTAAAGTGGATTGTGTTGGGTTGTGTTGCGTCATAGCCGAGGCAGGCGCACTGGCGCCGGCGCGTCCCCTCACCGTTATGCGCGCTATAAAACGCGGTGCCTGCGCCGCTCCGCTCCATCGTTTCAGCTCCGTTCCTCCGCTGTCCAACGCTGCAACGTGAACCCCCTATGCGTCGCATCTACACAGGGGTTCCCGCGAGGGGAGGTGGGAGTTTTTATATAAATTTGGTTTGTTATTGAAAAGTTGAAGATCCGAAAAGATGTAATTTTCAGGGATTACTTAGAAAATTAAAAGAAAAAAAGTTGCCCTCTCTTTGTTAATTTTGGGTTCCAGACAAAAAAGAAGCCATGTGGCTAACCAAGCCAAGTCGGCAAAGAACGTCGCTAGCTGCATTGGCGGCGCACACGATGGACCGCAACTGCAGCGCCAGATTTCCCTCTAGTATATAGTAGTATGAAACTCTATGGCCATAGCGACACCCATTTGGGAAGGCCGTTTCAACGAGCGCAGCTGGAGAGCCAATCACGCTTTAGAAGCTATCGTCTGCTGCGTTTCAGTATCTCTCTTTTTTCTGTCGTTTGTGCGTTTGCGAGTGAGCTGCAATAAGAGAGGTGACCGGAAGGCAGAAGACGAGGGTTCAGCTGTCCTAGTGACACTAAGATTTGACCACCCCTTCCCTGCAAAAAAGAAAAAGGAAAAACAGAAACAAAAAGCAACACGACTATGGCTGGCTGGAAAATCATCTTGTCAACTTTATCTTTTCCCCCATTAAAAGTCAGTAAACGTCAAAACCCTTGCATTTCACGCAGGTTGGTGCACTGTTCGCAATATTAATGCTTTTGGAGCATCCAGGCGCGGGAAAGCGGAATTGTATAAGAGATCGCAAGATGCGCAGTTGCCTCACCCATGTTAGTGTCCGAATGCAAAGGATCCGTATGCCTACGGTGGTGGCACGTGGCACGAATTGTCAAAGACGCCTTCATAACTTTACTAGCCAAATCTGTTTCCCCGAAATAAGCCCGTACGACCAATCGATAGATGGAATCCCCTCATGCTGATGCAATAGCACCGACTGGAAAGTAGCAATGCCAAATACGTCTTGGCACAAAAAGCACTTTTTCTCGGCCTTTTCCCCAAATGCCGTCAGCTCATTGTTTCTTAGGGCTAAGTCCAGCCTGTATTTTCACTTCACCACCGAGGCATAGTTGGGCTAGTTTAGTATCTTCACAAGCCGTACTCTTTTGTAAAAATATTCGGGGACTTTAAACAATAGTGGATGATATTTTGCGCCAGAACGTTTTTATGCAGTGAAACGTGCATGTTGAAAATTCTTTATCCTCAGCGGAACCGAACAGATTTATAAATTTTTGTGTATGAATGATTAAGTAGGCACATTGGCCTAATTGTACGGCGCCCTGCTACCGCCTCAAAAGAAATGGTCTATGCATAGAATGTTGCTCTAAAACCATTTAGGCAAAACTAAACGATTATGTTTTTACTCGCAGCTAGAATAACCTACATGATCTAAAATGCTGTATTATTGGGCCGCTATACCACTGTACAATTAAAACCGTTTGGCGCTTTGAATGGAGTCCATATACTTTAGAAAGCTACGTCCCCAAACTGCGTCAAGGGGCTGTCCTGAAATCTTATAACCGTCTGCTACAGGTAAACGCAAATGCTCAGCCGTTACAAAAGAAAAGCTGGTATTTCTTTCCTTTGTTTTGGTTTTAGAACACTTACCTCGACTTCCGTTGCGGGTATCTTGCTAACGGAGAGAGGTAATAGCGCCGACACTTGATGCCACGCTAAACGAATGTCTTCTGGTGCTTCGGTCCAATCGCAGAAGCCACCCACCTACAAGAGAATGTAGGGGTGGGTCATGTGACTGATGTCGTCATATACGTGGAGAACATACGCTCGTTTGCCCAAGTCTCGAGATTGCTGCTAACGTTGTTTGCATTCTTCAGACTTTATAATAGATACAATAAGACAGCCCATAGACTTTCTGGGCTAGCGTAAAATTCCTGGTTTTTTTTTGGATTGTAAGTATTTCTAAAAATTCTCAATAGTGTCTATAAGCTGTGCACCAAATCGACACACTTTGGGTGCTGATGAAAACTGTTGCTCCTTGTCTTTTCCGTTTTACATAGTTTTGTTGGTTTTTTCGCTCACATGCTCTTGCTACTGTTCTTTCTGTTGCCGAAAAAGCACGAGAAATGAGACCATGCGATGCCTCCAATTAATTTGTAAAATTTTCTTTGCTTTTGCACTAACCTGACCACATGCTCAGCCTTCCGCATGCCGGTTTATGCTCATGAAACCTAATGGGACCAGTCACTTCTTATCGAGGCAGCTATAATTCTTCTTTTAGCAAACTTCCGGAAAGCCAACTCATGAGCTGTTCGTTAGCTTAACGTGAACCTACAAACGAAATTACAAAATGCGGGACAATTATTTCCAAACAATTATGAACTAGTTGTATGAGCAATTTTTCTTTAAATTTCCAGCAATAGCAACGGCACTACTCTGCTTGAAGCAATGCTTACAAGAGGCACACCAAACATGGAGAACTCGATGGCCTTCACGATAGCCTTGCGCAGATTTTCCCAGCTACACTGGCGCTCCTCGAACCAGTGGCCTCCGAAGGAACCCGAGCCGGAGAACGTCGCTCGGCTCAGGATCATCGGCCGCCTTCCGGGAGACAGGTTCATGAGGCCCCTGCGACAAAGACGGACGATCAGGACCCCACACCGCTTTACAAGGAAGTTCTTCAAAGCTCTCTTCATTTTACCCAGTGGATAAAATCGGCAGTTTATAACTTGCCTGAGAAATAGGCGAAATCCTTCCCTGTTCCTACAACTCTTCTCTCTTGGGTTGCAAATATCACGCTTAAATTTCTATCTCTTTTCACGTCCCAGTGCGGACTCCTACTAGAAATAACATTTTATTGAAGACTCACCAATATCAGGTAAAAGCAATAAAATTGACAGTGTTGTCCCTTTATTGCCCGCTACCGCTTGTCTGAAAGGTTTAGACTAGCCAGAATTACTTGTGTTATTCTAGTGCTACTTTTATCAGCTGACATTCATTACGGGAAGAAAGAAGAAGACAGTGCTACTCCTTCTGAACGAGATGCGGAAAAACGTTACGATAGCATGTGTAATAGCTAACGCCGCGCTTGACTGCGAGCTTGACTTCAGTAACGAGGCTGCAAAGACGTTCCAACTCTGTGCAAGGTTAGTGAAAGTGCTAACCAGTTCAACTTCGTTTATCAGCAATGTAAATAATGAAGAGGCCGGAATTTTGGAAGGATTTTGCTGCAGTGAAAGAAACCCAACCACCGTGCTACTTTTTATTACGCCACACCTCGTTCGGTTGACTAGGTCCGAAGGTGGCTGTTCCTTGGGGGAAGAAATTGTTACAATATCATCAGATGCCCTTGTAGTAGCATAGCCAGAAATATTTTTATTCTCACCCCCATATGAAGCATCAGTTAAGCCCATCCCACTGCAAACGTAAGCCGAAATACTCGCCCACTATAAAAACGAGCGTCGCGAATACCCATTCTCCCACCCGAACCTCTCTTGTCATGAAGCTACTACCTTCCGGCGACTACATACTACATAACATAACATAATCCACATAACACCATTCTACATGCCATGTATCCGACCCTATACCCTGCCACATGCAAATCCTACCCCCCACCAGTCGCCCTGTACCACATGGTCTGGGAGTGCCAGCAATCCCCTACCCTCACCCCTAATCCCAACTCTACCTATGAGCAGTGGGTGGAGCTGCTGACCAGCTCCGACCTCTCACACCAGCGACGATTGGTGGAGAGGGCACGGATGGCACACAGTCCCAAAGCATCCCGGACTAAGGAAGCCCCCCCACCGAGCGGGTGCCCTAACATCAGCACCTCGACTCAAATAAAGCCCATTCATCATCATCTCTCTATCTCTCTCTCTCTTTCTCTCTTGGGGGGTGGGGGGTGTTATAAGCCCCCGGCAAAAAATATGTAGAAAGACAGCCCGTGCTGAAACAATATGCTAGTAATTTTTCGGCTTTAAAGGAACAGTCTCCAATTTATTGATGCGGTGAGTAAATATATAAAAAAATTACAGCAAGGCCGTAAGAAAGAATGCAGCACTCAGAAGATATTGGTGGGCGTTCTGACTACAAAACACCCCACCCCCCTCCTTCTTGGCAAAACGCCCCTGTTATATTGCATCGGGTTTTCTGACTTGCCACTACCGACGGAAGTCACCAGGATGACACACGCAACACATTTAAGTCTCACATTGAGCGGTTCTCATTTCTCGACTAATAGCTGCCGCTTCCAACCGTTATGATTAGCTGAGTGTGCTCAGTATATGTTCTCATCGACCCGCGTTAGATTTCTTAGTATAATGGTGTTGATTTAAATGTGTCATTCCAGACGCTGCGTTGTCTAGGATACTCTCTCGGCCGGGGCTGCTGCTTTACCGACGGAGGCGAAAAAAATGCACTTGCGGATAACGTTTTGGCGTGCACTATAAAGGGCTCGCTGTTGTGTTCACTCCATCCGGGTGGCCCTCCACTACTGCGCGCGTCGTAAAGGTAGCTTCAACGCACTAAATTGCGTTTTTTTTTTCGCATTATTCCGTCTTTCTTCCTTGTTCATGATGACGTTTTTGGCAAAATATGCCTTAACGAAGAAACTACCACGTGAGAGACCACGAGCAAAGTCACATCGAAGCACGACAAATATATCTGCATAGCGAATAAAGAAATCCTCGCTCTCTGTATGGGAATGGCCAAAATTTCCACTACGGTGTTATCTCTTCTCTTCATTTCAGACGTGATGGCGCGAGGTCTTTCTTTTTTTTTTACTCAACCTTTCATGACGCAGGATTCCACAGTCAATGCTTGAATTCGTTTATCCGAAGTAATACTCCATCCTCACAAGGAGCTTGGAGCACGGTGAAAGTTTCGCGTACAGCGGTGGCGTCCATGCGCAGCTCCATATAGTACCGTCATTGGATGTTCGGTTCTGATTTTGGCATTAAAATTTGCGCAGTTTCGAATAATTGCGTAATTTAGGACCCGCCAGGAGGACTGATGTAGGGCATTTTGAACTTTTCCCCTTTAGTGCTGCAATTTGCCGCGAACCCATAGGTTGTTTGCAGGAAAGAACGGAATATTTGAACTCCTGATCAAGCGAAGAGGAACTTCGGGCTGTGCGTCGGGTAAAAAATTACCGAATAAGTTGACAGGCTTTATTTGGTTAATTGATCAATAAATCGGGTGCGTTGTTAATGAAAAAAGTAAAAACAATGCTTCACGTTTGGCGGGGATTTCACTGTCAAGTGGCCGACACGGTCAAGCTTGAATAATTCCAGGCATTCATAGCGAGTTCGCACCGCTGCGTTGGCAAAGAAGTTTGTTAACATTTTCGGGCATCAGTATCGTTTCAGGCCTGTTTACAGACCTTCCGGATGAGGTAAGCTGATCGTCATCATGGCGCTGATGAAGCCGGCACGCTTATTACCGCGCTCGTCATTTCTATTCATTACTGAAATCAGGAAGATCGGCAGCTCACCGATGCCCTCTCCTTAACTTGGAGGAGGCGCTGATCAATCGGGGTTTACTGTTCCAGTACCAAAGCGGTGTGAGTGCCCGTTTCCCGTTTTTTGTGCCCTATATGTTCTTCCATTTCGTATTAATATGGCCATTTTCCTATCTTTCTTGGCTATCAGCTCGCAGTTTTATCACTATCACCTGTGAACATGCTTGCATTGTTTCCTGTTGTGACTTAAGGACTGTTGTATAATCATGAGTATGATCCTCGGCATACTTCCGCAGAATTTCATCATGACACTCTCGTTTCATGCTGCTGTGATGACTTCAACCGTTTAACCAGTTTTAGAAAACAATCGCGACTAAAGCATCATTCCATTAATCGGGAGGTTAATCGATCAATTGCCCACTCCTACCTCATGTATGGGCAGTGTTTGTCAAAATTTTCAAGGCCAAACCGAAAGTGCGCAGGCCGAAAAAATTTCAATGTACAAGCTTACGTCCCGAGCAAACCTGAAATGTTTCTTGCCGGAAAGCTAGAGAAAACACCGTTTTTTCTTACTGTCATAAAATAATTTGGTCACATTTAGAAGTAAAGCTTATTCTTTCTATTCTTCGTGGTCGAGAAGGCTTAGCATTGGCCTATAAAAAATTTGACACAGGGTGTACATAACCCGCAAAGAGTGCTTACTTCCACGTCGCCTCGGAGTGGTGGTATCCGTACAGGTTGTGCAGGTTGTAGTGGATGTCGGCGGACTGTTTGGCGTCTCCGCAGACGCTGTCGTCGAACATGCTTCTTCCTTTTCCACATTGCGCTCCTGTCGTAAAAAAATGGTGCACGCTAGCTTTCGCAGTATCAAACTGAGCAATTAAGGCATTGGAATGGAGTGGGAGCATTGTAAAATGGTTATATCTGTACCTGACTTTCAGCAGTTTTTATCGCATCGATGACGGCTGGAAACCGTGAACATTACGAAGGTTTTAGAAGCAACGCATCAGATGTTCAGAACTCCCTAGCGCTTCGTTTCTGCGCAAGTCATTTGTTTTACGTGGTGCTGGGGAGAAGAGATTCATTCGAAGAGATTCATTTCTTATCGACCAATAAAGAGGCATGCTTTTGTTGGTGTTTTAGACGGAAGCAATGACATGTGTCATTCTATGCCGGTCGCTCAAAGCAAAGCTCCGACAATCCTTTTCACAGTGCAATGACTGAGACAACGACCAGCCAGTTAAATGCTAAGATTGTTTGAGCCAACTTTAGAAGTTTATGCGAAAGCGCTGATAAAAGTTCTAGTAGGGATACGTTGAAATTGCTGATAAGAGGTATGGCTTGCCGGCAAGAAGACGCTTTGAAATTTTGCTCAAAAAATAATTGTTTTCAAAGTACGATCGTCATTGTAAAGTTTGGACCTCAAAGGCACCTGGTTTGATTTTTGCGATGTACTGCTTGCGGCCCCCACGACGCATATGCCGAGACGTCGACATCAGCTTAAGGGGCTGGTAACAATTATGTCGTCTGGACGCAAGACGCGCACTTGTGTGCACAAAGCCGCGTCCTGCCTGGGACAAAACATCGGCTTTATTTGAATTTGATAGGTGGCTACGTCCATGTACGTCCTCCGAACGACACTTGCTCGGTTGGCGCGCTTCCAAGACACCTTCCCTTTAATCCCCAGCAGCGACCTGTGGAGGCAGGCTTTGGGTAGCTGACCGGAATATATAAGAAGCCCTGGTCAAAAGACCCATCGTAGTCGTCATCTGCCTTCGGCCAGTGACCACTGCGCTTCCCTAGCCACTTGCTTCAATAAAGTTTTTCTCTCTCTCGTTTCATTCCTCGCCCCCTCACTCTAGGTTGGCCCGAAATGCAACCAGCCTTGCTGTTTTTTTTTCTCTTGTATGTTGCCCTTTCCCCACCGATGGTTCCGCGGGTGAGAGGAGGGAAGTATCTCGTGGTTACTCCTGATCTTGTTCGGTGGAATGAGTAGAGGCGTCGCCAGTTGGACCACGGCAAGCATTTGTCAGCCCCACTATGGGCGGTTTCCAATTGTCCTACATATAATTTTTGAAATAAAGTTTTATATAGTGGCTGCTCAGAGTCCGCCTCGGTCTTCGCGGCGACCGTGTCACGGCGGTGCAGTCCGGATGGAAGCAAGAACAAAAATGTGCCGTCATAATTATCTGTTATTTCTTATTCAAGCCAATATGTCATCTTTCATGTATCGTCTTATATTGCTGAAGAGTTAAAGCAAAATGTACACCTAAGAAGTTCAGTTGGACGTAAACTACAAGCATAGCGTGTCGTAGTGAGTAATTGTTCAAGAAAAAAAAAAAAACAGCCGTAGTAACGATAATATAAACGAGGAGCGTTATAAATTAGAAAAGGGGTGAGGGGGATAGAAGTAATTAATGGGTCTTGGTGAGAACAGCATTGCTCAAAATAGAAATGAATACCCAGTACAATATTAAAAAAACGCATTTAGATCCCGTGGTGCAATTGCTGATTTATCCACACTCGAACATCGGACAGACGGGTACAACGCATATAGCAGTTCACTTTTAAAGGAGCCATGAAGACAAAATACAAGTTGGGTTTATTAGAAAGACTGCTTAGTCCCAATAACAACGATACCAATATCATCGCAATCTTCGAGCAAATAACGGATATATTAAAGAAAACGTGTGAAGCAGTTGCAACCCCCTAGTCAATTTCCCGTAACTTTTCTATGACGTCACGGAACCTTGTTTGTGCGATTGGCGGCCGCCTAACTGACCTGTCGCGATGACGCATGACTGGACGTCTGTAATGGGGCCTCTAGTTCCATTTGACCGCATCACTTGAATGCTACCGTGCAGTTAGCACACTGAAAATTATGTTTTATTGTTGGCCCGTATGACGTCATTCTTGCTCATAACAGGTCACTGTGGCGCAAAAATTGAAATTTTTAAATACTTCTTGCTTTTTTTCGTTGAAAACATCTTTTGTGTCTGCAATGGAGCTGAGTGAGATACTGAATCCTAGTTCTTCCAAATTAGACGAAGTTGTGTTTTCTTTTCATTGCTCCTTTAAGCTCCGTATACAGAAACAGCAGCGATTAGTTTTGTTCTGAACAAAACATTTCTTCTATTCAGAGTATCTTCGACATCCTAATAAGCATTGCCGCAGTGCCATCTTCCTTTCCCCTACAATTGGCTAATTTTAGTTAATTCATGCAGTTTCGGGAAATATTGCATTTTTAAAACGTCAAAAAATGCTGCCCACTGTACCATGTTTGAGGGTGAACAAGGCAAACTCTCTTGGCAAGACGCTATTTTAATGTAATTCCTAGAAACTCTACAACTCCAATTGTTTTAAAGTCTAGAGATGCGTCGCGTTTCCATACCCGCATAAGGCTCTTCTGCGTCATCAGAAGACATCCGAATGGATTTAAGAGCGCGCTGTTTCTCCATTCCTACTGTTCTATGTCTTGCCCATTTAAAGAAAATACCTTTGCGGCATGGTGATGCTGTCAAAGCGGCCAGTACACATCCGCTGCAATGTGTCCAGCCTGTACAGCTTGTTCGGTCACCAATACCACTCGTTTGGAAACTACTCTCATTGATGTACACGTTTTACTGTTTGAAATCTACTCCCAATGATGTACCTATTTCAAAAACACGGCATTTGATGTGCATATTTAAAAACAATTGCCATTGATAGCACTGTTTGAAAATTGCTACCATTGATGAACTTGCTTGAAAACTAGTACCATTGATAATTTTGTTTGAAAACTACTACCAATGATTAACTTGTTTGAAACCTATCACCATTGGTAACCTTGCTTGGAAACTACTACCATCCATGAACTTTTTGTTTGAAAGCTACTCACATTGACGTCCTTCAGCAACGCAAGAACCATTTTGTTGTGAACCTTTCATCATGCCTTTTCCCTACACGCTGTTCGAGTTCCGCAATAGTATACGCACCGACGACGTAAGGGGGACAGTTCCATTTGTTTCCCGCGCAGCCAGTCCTCGTTCTGTTCTCCTCATGAGGGTAGGTTGGCTCGTTGAGATCCTAATGGGACAGGCAAAACGCATGCATGTCGTCTTGAGACAAGTTCAGAGGCCTTAAGAACAGCCGGGGTGATGTGGCTGCTAAAGAAGACAACACCCACCTGCCTTCGCGGCAGGTTTGCCCCAAACAATACTTTGCTCCAATAAAATGTATCCTTACGTACTTAGTAGCGTGCCTATATTCCGCCTAAAAATACAAAGCAATAAGCGCCTATGGCCCGGCTTTCTAGCTTACATTTTGGCACATATTTTAGAACACCTTTCTAAACGTATCTTTGTCTCCAATCAATTATTATAAAATAGAATGTCCTATTTACGAGAGGTGAGGTCCGCTAACTCATAAGTGTGTGTATTTTGGAATCCCCGCTCATAGCTGCTAAAAGGGGCCGTTTAGCAAATCGCAGCGGGTAACACAAATGCATACTCTAGTGTTGAGACGAAAATTTGACAAAGGCAGCGCGTACAGACAACAGCTGCAGGTAAAGCTGCGAGATGGGTTTTTCAACGATCGACGATTCTTGCAACGAGCGGTAATCATAAATATTGCCGTTTTACGGGTTCACCCAGTTTTGGCACCGTCTGCGCGACTTGTGTGCAGCCTTGGAGAGTTACATCAGGGGCCCAGTGGTCTGGTACGCACTTCCGCCCCGCCCTCTCAAATTTTACCACAATGCTGAGGCCCCGGTCAGAACGCCCCCCCCCCCCCCCCCCCCCCGCTCAAAAAAAAAAGAAACATTCCCTCCTGTGTTTTTTTCGCTGTTCTCCTTGACTATAATGCAGCTGTACGTATGCGTGTTCCGATCTGATGCGTTCCGTGCGCCTAGGAAATTCTACTACCGCGCTCTAAGTTAAAATGCTGAAACCTTGGTCGGGCCTAGCTGGGCATTTCAGCAAAAAG
This sequence comes from Haemaphysalis longicornis, assembly GCA_013339765.2. NCBI lineage: Eukaryota > Metazoa > Arthropoda > Arachnida > Ixodida > Ixodidae > Haemaphysalis > Haemaphysalis longicornis. The sequence continues at coordinate 89,134,086 of CM023453.1, read as the reverse complement.
CGAGAGGGCCGAAAAAAACAGATTCTAAAATTAACATTGATTCCAGCTGACTCGGAACACGTTTAACGTTACTTGCGTTCGCTCACCAGCAGAAGTCCGTCGAAGCCGATCGTGTCCAGAAGGGATCGGCAGCTCTGCTCCCAACTCTTGGCAGCATCCGGGCTCGTAAAATCTACGAAAGTTGCACCCTCGGTCTGAAAAGAAAAGTTATCGGTGGATCGCGCCACTGAGGATTCACTCGTGCAGCAAAATGTTGTTGTTTCACTTGTCTGTGCAAGAAAAAACTGGTTTTGCCAGTTTACATTATGAGAGGGGAAGAGTTTATAACCTACTCATATTTTTTTATTCTATGGGGATTAGGATTACGTGGAGGAGCAAAAATATGGTTAGAGATTTCAATTAACGTAGCCACTGGAAGTACTGGCTTACGTTCAGCTCGACTACCAAACGTCGATGCGCAGAGTGGCGAGTGCACCTGTGTAGCGACGACGCGCCAAACACCGCAAGCGCCGCGGCGAGCGGGTTGCTCACTCATCAGCACACAGTGCTGTGCAACGCTGCAAAAACATGCGCTAAGCTATGGGTTTAAGGCTACGCTGCAAATACGGACGGGTCCCGTGCGGCACAGATGCGTGGGGCATGCAGCGAAAGTGCAAGGCTGCGGACTATCTGCGCGCGTATACCGCGATGAAGTCGGAAACAGTTGCGCTGGCTTATATTTCGCTTTTGAATCAAACATCCTGCGTCGAGAAAGATGACATTTGTAATTGGCGGGTGTGAAAACTGTTGTTGCAGTTATTGGATGCTAGAAGTGCAGCCTAGTTTAGTGGCAATCTTGGTCCAGTACTGAGGTATGGCTCACGACAGGCAGACATCGAGAAGCGGTAGGACGATACGTGGTTCGTTTCTCGGTAAAAGGAAGTCTTCGTTATGAGGTCGTTGTTCAGTCGTGACTCCCAGTAAACTTCGTAGAGGCGTGAACATTATATTTGTTTTCACATTTATACAACTAAGGCCGCATGTTCAGTTCTTTTAATGTCGAAAAACCCCTGTTCATTCGGAAAAATCCACATTTGCCGTAGTATAAGCACAGCCGGAGTACGGCCAACTGGAAGACCGTGTAGTAAATACATGTTTTAGAGAAAGGCACTCACGTTGTTTAGCCTCTCAGCTTCTTTAAGAATCAGTGGAAGGCTGTTCGCTTTTGATGCTGGAAGCAAAGGGTCCTGGTCAGGGGGGAGAAGGAACAACGATGAGTGAGCTCCCCGAGAGACATGAGTTTTACGATGCCAGTAGCAGCACTATGTGCACAAATCTAACATGGAAATGGTTTTAACCACGAGGAGGCTTTATAAATAGCGACCTGTCTATGTTCGGCGATTCCGCGGGCCCAATTTGCCATTGCTTGTTGGATTTTTTTCTTTTCGGTGCCACTGCACCGAGTAGCTCTGCAATTGATCCTCATTTCGCCGTATTCGCGTTTGCTCGGCCTTGCGTCGACGTTATTTCGTCTTTATCTCTGTCGGTAGGGCTCAATCTTTGCCGATTTGTCCTAATGGAGGGAATTGCACATGCTCCGTGGGGGCGGCGGTTTGTGACCAAATAGCGTTTTTTTAATGCAAAATTGTTACTTAGCTAGGTTGCCGAAAGCACGCACCCGGCTGGCGTCTACCGAAAGCGTCCATATCTGCTGACCCTTTGCTAACGCGTTCCACCCCGTTCCTCGCATTTCATAGCGCACGTAAACCAGAAAGAATAAAACACAACGAAACATTCAGCTCATGTTGTCCATAGCGTGGATATGGAAAGTAAACACGAAAAGCAGTTAGGGCGCACTGTTTCATACTATGCAAAAAAAAAAAAAACAGTAAGAAACACTCAATGCGGGGTCAATTCCTACTGGCTGACAACGCGTATAAAAAAAAAAGAGCGTGCATTAGAAACTGCGCCCGGAGTCTTGGTTGGGCTTCAGCTTCAATTTCGCTGTGTCGCAGCGGCATGAATGGTGATTCTAGAAAAAAATATCTGTAGTCAGTCTGATTTCGAGGTCGTAGGCTACAGCTTTAGGTATAGCCTACAACCTTGATTATGCTGATGTCGACTATATATACTTGACATCGGCAGAAGGCTCAACGTAAACCTATCCAGAAGAAATGCTTTCGGGAAAAGAAATGCTGAAAGACTCTGTACAACTTTTTTGCATCGTACTTTCGAACATATCGTACACGATGGTCTTTGTTCGACAGCCGCACGGTAACGGCAATTTCCTTTCACCGGGTTATCACCACTTCGCTAAGGCGAACTGGTGGTAACCCGGTATTCCTATTTTCCGAAGTAACTGCGGTTCTCACGGCAGCTATTGACCGTGGACGGCTTCCATACCCAACTTTGTGATTTGTTGGACTGGTAAGCCACCCCGACGGAGCTTCTACAAGCATGGCGCTCCAGTTATGGTGAAAACGCCTCGGGGGCTGAAACTGTTGGCGTCAATTAGTGCTCCCTTCGCTGGAAAAACATTATTTTTTCTCGAGAATGACGGCACTCCCAAGCACAGATGAACCTGCTGGACGTTTGTTTATACAAATTCAAGCCTTCCTTGGGAACTTTTGCACGTGCATAGATGAGATTCACGAAAAAACAAATCATCTAGACGTAAAGGCAAATGCGATAAAGTTTCCGAGGGTTTGAATGATGTAAAATGATCGAAAATAAATAATGCCAGTCGGACAGACAGATGCGTACGTTGAAGTTTGCAGAGCTTTGAAGCGGGTCCAGACTGAACCGCATGTCCTAGGTTCTGACGGGTAACATGAACTGACTGAAAGGTCAGTATTGATTGGTACGACTGCTACATTTTATGCGAGCATCCGCAAATCGCACTACGAGTGAAGCGAACTTGGCGATGGTGAAGATAAAATTTAGCACACCTGACCGAGCGCACCGTCCCTACACAGCAATTTTTCGGCACGCTGGCTCCCACTGTTGCCGCTGCTATGTGTCTCTAAAGCCGGTTGTGTTTTCACAGCTTTAACTGAGTGCCCGCCTTAAACCTGTCAGCATTTCGGTGAATTCTGAAGTGGTCAGCAGTAAAGATCGCACCACTGAAATATCCGTATGACATATCGTGTAATGCATCGCGTCACATCATGTGTAACATAATACATGACGTTAATAATTAATCGTTCAGGCCCACAGATTAGCAAATAGTAAAAATGGTGCGCACCGGATGCTACTTTCTGTTCCACTGATACACGGAGCGATAAATGAAAAATTAATGTCAGGACCTCGTGCAGAGAAGTGAACCAAGGTGACTGAATCGTAGTAATGGTAAGGTAAAGCCCTAAAAATATTTATTACCGCTACACAGCAGACCTGGGTGCCATTCATATAGCCTCACAGTGAAATTCGTATCAACGTCATACGTCCAGCTGCAAAAAAGAACACCTTTCATAGGTTATTAGCTATTGGACACTGAGCATGCGTTCGCTAACAGGAAAAGCACTCCCGGCCGCTCGTGAGCTATGCAGTGCAAAATATGAGAAGATTTTGGCTACTTTAAAAAAGTATTGCTTTAGCATATCGAACGAAAATATATATTCCAGAGGAAAAAATACTCACAGCCCTAAGCATGATCTTGACGCTAGAAGCCTCCATTTGCTGTCGGAGAGCACGAATTTGGAGGACAACATCGGCGTTCTCAGTAGCGACGCGTCCATTTGAGTAGCCTTCGTTGAGATGCAGGGCTGCCTTGAAAGCAATGAGAATGGCGTCAGTTGGTGTCAAATGCCGCGTTATTGACAGGCTTCTTAATGTGAGCAACACTCCCTATTTGGTCTTGTGTTTTCTAACTTCTGTAATTCTTGCTCACTTGCACAAAAAGTTTAATTGACAAGTTACACTCTTTCTCGAAGTTGAAGGCACATTCAATGTCCTAGTAATATTTCTGTGATTTTTAAACAACTGACATTTGCTTAATTTAGCCACCAGCTTCCAAGGAATGGTAACCACACTAACGTATAGCGTGGAGTACAGAACTTTATTAAAGTGTCGTTCTAGTTTAAAGAACCGCAAGCTTGAGTGTACAAAACGGCCTCCACGCATTATGTTGACGCCAGTGCTTACCGTGGTAATACATTGTGCTTAAGGTCGCACTGTAAGTGTAACATTGTAGACGGGAATGTTTTATGGCAGCTGCAGAGGACGTATCAACATGTAAGATGTGCTGCATGAGTTCACTGATGGAGACGTTAACAAAACTTTGCTACTGGTACAGGTATTTCAGGACCAACAGAGACGTCATGTTGCCGCATTCGGCACTGAGTTCCCGCATGATGCACGGCTATTGAACTCACCACGCCCAGGCCTGCTTCGTTCAACTTCCGCACAAGGTTGGTCGCGTCCGAGAGCTTGAACTCAGGATCGAGGCTCAGATGATGCCCCAGTGCCCATAGAGGCGGCATGGCCGGTCTTCCAACTAGCTGAAACAGGCCCGGCCGTCATCCACAAGCCTCGCGAAGCATCGACACAATAACAACCATGTAACCCGTGTACGACATGTAACCAAATATATGCATCATAACTGCCAGGCTTATAAACAGGCTACGCACAAAGCGGCAGTGCGCTTCAAACAATTACGACGATGATAAAAATTTTTAGCGGGGGCTTTCGAGGTAGCCAAATGAAGCAAAACTATGGACTTGATTTGCACGCGTTGCTTATGCTATAGTGTGCTTTGGTCACAGTGTTGGATCAGTGTTGGCAAAAGTTTTAATAAAGGCTCTCTTTTCACATTGTTTGGTTTAGCCTATCTATGTAGTGTGATGGTCAACGGTAGGGACTCCTTCCTTAGCTTGAAGTAATACCAAGTGTGGTATGCTGAGTGTGGTATAAGAGCTGTGTGGAGACAGATATCTGTTGGAAGGTTTGAACCGGGAAAACAGTACGGATACATTACGAGCGGCTTACACGGACATGGATATACAGACGGAAATTGTCGACGGCCACGCAAGCTATGTTTTAGTATTATAATACATCACCTTCTAACGTTTATACAGTTTCAGTTTGTGGGAAATGTAGATTCAAGACGTTGCTTCCAGCCTTCGGAATGTGTCATTCACGTCTTTGTACATGGAGCCTATAAGCTCACCTTCATGAAAATCCGCATTTAAAGGCACAAGAAGACGAGCCTACCAGCTAGTCTGGTCTGGTAGGCTCGTTATGCTAAAGCAGAATCTTTGGGGCTCATTACGTCATGGTCGGAAGTGGCATCACGAGTGCTAGTGACGTCCGAGCAACTGTACCAGAAGTGATATATCTAATGATGACGTCATCACTTTTGGTGCCTAAATTTTTGTGACGTCACTGTAGTGAAGCAGCAGTAGCAGTGACGCAAATGAATTTCTCGGACAAAAGCAGTCTTAAGCAGGCCAAGATAGTTCATAAATATTTCGAAACCCAAACTTAAGACGAAGAAGCAAAAGCAGTGGACATTCAACTATACAAAAATACTACGCTGGAACCGTCGTTGCAGGTTTGAACTTCCTAACAAAACTCATTGCTCAGCCAGCTCGACAGAGCTGTGGATCTTGAGCTAAGGATGCGGAACGTTATTGGGAATGACGACGAACAATTTAGGGCAGCATAATATATATTAACGACAAAAAAAAACCTGTGCGCTGCAGCATTTGAGTATGTGAGGTAGTGTGGCCACCGTTACTGGACTTGGACGTTAGGCGTCCGTTATTCGCCCTTTGATAAAAAATGAAGCTGTGGATTATTGTGAAGTTTTTCATATAACATTTAGAGCCACGAAGAACACAGGCAATCGCCCATACCTTCGTAAAAGCTCGCACAACGCCGTCCGGATTCTCTTCAAGAAAAATGTCGAAATCAAGGACACCTCCCGTTGTCCTGAACGTGATGACCTTTTCCGGCTGCATCAAAACATCTGAAAAAGAGGGAAAACATAGGGAGGCGAAAAGAAGCATGTAATTGACCCTACTGTGGGCTGCTGAAAGGTAACAGTATTGTACGCAAGTTTATGAAAACAATTCGTGAGTTCCAGACAGTTTGCCCCTATCGGTATGCGTGTGGACTTCAGTGGAGGGTGATCGGGGGGTAGTGGGCAAAGGCGACTAGAGGGCGAGGGAGCTTTTGTTGGAGTTCGGAGATCAGTGCGACTAGTACGTGTTTTTTAACGCTGTAATTGGTAATTTATTTTAAAAGTTGTAAAGGATTGCTATCTTGTTTAAAAGAGAAAGCCAATTTGCTCTCGCTGCTCAACATAACCCTTTTAGAAATACCCTTCTCGTATTCCTGAAAAGTGAATGTTGTGGCAAGCCACGCCCGTTTGAAAATATGTACTCATCTGCTCTGTGCAGCAGGCCTATTACTTTTCTCAGTGCGGGGAATTCACGACTCGTATGAGGGCTTCTTGCGGGTGAGAATGCAAGAGCAATGCATGCGAAACCGAAATCATATAAGCCGGACTGGTCTGGCGCCCGACGTTTCAACTTCACGTGCGCACATGATCGCCAGGAGCCAACGCAAAATCCTCTAGACGAACATGAAACATCTACACGAAGAACATAGTCTCAGCTTGCGTTTGCCGGCGCTATCTAGAAGCTCCCATGTATCAGACGCTTGCTGAGGTGTTAAACCTATTTTTGTTCGAAGGACTAAGAAAGGGGTCCTAGCCAACTTTGATTACAGACTTGGCCCATCAACAACGTATGCAGAGAAAGATATAGTATACGGCGGATAGATATGCGGGCTCTTATCGCACCTGCGAAACAGCTTGTTTACTTTCAGCTGCTTTCACGCTGCCAAGACCCCATTGGAGCGTACGTAATGGCGACGTTGCGGATTCTTTTTAACAGGTGTGGCTACTGTCGTGGGTGGTCCACAGGCAAGGCTCATGGTGGATGCGCTTGCGCTGTACGGACAGTCGGTCGCTGCACTTTACGCATACAGGTCTGTACAGCACCACCACGCACGACACAAGTCTTTTTGCCGCAGTTGCGTAAAATACGGGATCGATTTTCAATGGCGAAAGCCTTTTTTTTTTGTATCACAAACGCGGTTCTAAAGACCATTATTCCCGTATATCTGCTACCCTAAAGAAGGAAGGGCTACAAACGGAGCCGATGGGGAAGGGTGAAGCCAAAATAGTGCTTTGTGGCTACCCGCGCATCCACTGCCGCTGTGGAGGCCCGGCCCTCCCTTGAAACATCTCAGCGACGCTGAGGTGGCAAAACACGCCAGTGGCCGCGCTCTCGTGGACGGTGTACGGGTAAATGGTTCCACCCACGGAGTGGCTCCGACTACACCGGCGGATGCCGTCGCTAGGCTCAAGGAAAACGGAGGCTTCGGGCTGTTGAAACAGTTGTTGAAGTGGCAAAGCATCGTCGTTTCCAAAAGAGCACATGGGAAAGCGAGGCTCTCCCTACTCGTGGTTTTAGCTTTATGTCTGCACTCGACATTCAGATTTGGGTTTCTTTTAACAGTTTTTCTGAAACCATCAGTCAGGGCATTGACACATAATTTCCTGCGTCTTGGTGGATATCTTCAGCTTCCCCTGAACTGAATATATCCTACAGCATTTTCGTACGACACTGAGACCGATCAGATTTCGCGATTGCACCTTTTTCGTGTGCGACGTAATGACTACCGACTATAAAGTGAAGCTTGCTGCGGCTAGGAGTCCGTGCATTGTTTCTCTCCTTGCGGAAAAACGCCTTCTGCAGAGCCAACCTCACCCCAAGCTCTCCGAAGAAAACAGCTGTAAGTCTTGTTTAGTTAATTTTTCCCATAACATATACCAGACAACCATATGGACCACCGCTAAGACAACTTTATCATTCCTTTCAGTGGACTTGTTCATACTTAGTTCCCAGTGAAGATTTAATTGTTGCAGAACTGCCATCTGCCTTTCAATCTACGGGAGGAGTATGGCCACAGAAAACGACTGTAACGCTTGTTTTATCAAACCTATACGGCAAGAGAGTATTCCATAATTATGCGTTAACACGACTCTTACTTTACGCCGAGTTTGATAAACATGTCACGAATGGTTCGCCCCTTAAAGAAGCTGTAAACGTTGCATAATTTTCGTTCACTGTCAATACATGAGCTTTTATGTTTGCCTGCTGGAATAGAACTCAGTTCTTGCAGGTTTCATCAAGTAATCCAGAAGCCGTACTAACTACTGGTACTAAATGATCGGAAACATAAATAAGTGTACATTATCGGAATATATGTGTGAGCTGTATACTATGCAGTTTCGCTGGTTGTCCACTTTCACAGAGGGGAATGAGTCCTGATTGTGTTTGGTTAGGTCTAGGCGAGTGCGTCTGAGTCGCCATTAAGTTATTGATTTCCGCAGTGCGAATGACACCGCGGATGTCAACTTTGGAAATTAGAGGCTTGCCGTAAGAAAACACACGAGGTTCACATCTCAGCCCTCTCTAAACTAAAACGGGAAACCACGGCTTTCTTAGGTATTACGTTGAAGAGCGCACAGTCTACCCAAATGGTCGACTAAAAACATTTTGCTCACCTTGCTACTTCAACAAGCATGGGGGGGGGGGGGGGTTTCGAACAAGAACACGCATTCTACTCAGCTGCTAATACAACTAAATCAAAAGGGCTACAGTACAATTACAAGTAAATGTTTATTTCACTCTTTTCTTCGCCACGACCAGGGCATGAAGTGTCTGCAGACGGACCAGAGGAAAGTTGTTCATAAGACCTGCGGGTAGCAAATCACAAAAAAACTGTATCGCGGGGTGTGTAGCTACAGCTTCTTCACCGCACCCATAAACAAGACTCGGTGGCTGACATTATCCCAGATGAAGAAGGCGAAGGGGTGGTCCACGCGGAAAATCACAGGTGGCACAGGCTTCACTACTCTTGCAGCTTTTATAAACACACGAATCGACGTCACCGCCGCAGCCACAGTGCCCCTGTTCGTTGACTTCAACCACAGCTTTGTGCTTGACATCAGAGACTCGCAAGTCCTTCTTGCCACTTATCCTTGAAAGGTCTGCTGCATTTGTGAACACGCTGTTAAGTCCAATCTTGCGAAGCACAGGCACTAAATCGTAATCGCTCTCAAGCTTGAACTTCGGCAGCCAGAGCTTGACGTCGCGCACCTGCCTATCTTTGATAATTTTATCCAGGGCTGCGCCGCTGAGGTCTGTCTCGAAGATCGGACAGTCCTGTGTTGCTGTCAGGAAGCAGGATAATCATGCTGAACCTGTTCCCGGCGTAAGGAACTTCAACAGCTTTTGCCTTCAGCTCGTCCAGCTCGGCATATTTGAGTCTACGCTGCAGGAACATAGTTGGCCTGCTGACTTCCTCACGCCCAAAGTTAAAGAAAGGAAGTGGCTTGGTTTCTCTGGCCTTGAATTTGGTCAGCCACTTTCCCTTGAAGTAGACTGCATTGAGTATAAACGCCACCGTGTTCATAGGAAGCGGCCCCTCAAGAAGCTTTGCAATCTTTCCCTGCGTTTTGGCACGCACCCATTCGTTGATTTCCGCTGCCACACGTGGGCCGTCCCGTAAAAAGTCCACTGAACGGGCCTCGGCCTTGAAGTACTCGGCGAGCTCCCTTTTGTACTCATCCAGGATACTCGCGCTCTCCTGGAACAGCACAGTGTTGGCGACGTCTAAAGTGACGTTTGGAGAACTTGTTTCCAGTAGCGACTTGTATGCCAGCAGAGCGGCGTTTCGGTCGAGTAGTCCAGCGCTCGTGAAGCCAAGCACGGAAGAGAGTTCCGAGAGGGACGTGCCGTTGGCTCCAGCGTAGAGCATACCCAGCGCAAGGCTGATGCTGGCGGGCGAGAAGAACACGTTTTCGTTCGGCTTCGTGGACCAGATTTCCTTGATTAGAGTGACGCCGAAGCTATTCACGGCTTGCGAATACTGGAACGAGGCATCCTGAGCGCAGGAAGACGCTGCCAGCAACACGCAGAGCAGAGTGGTTGGCCTAACCGGGGCCATCGTGACAGGTTGTGTGCTGTGGACCATGCACCAAGCGAAATATAACCTATCGGCTTCCTATTGTCTTTTTATCAGTGTTGGTGTAAGGCCCAAGTGCAACAAAACTGGGAAAAAACTTGACCGATAACGTTTTCCAGCTGCGTCGACGTGCACAGGGATTTCCCAGTGTCCTATTTACTCTGCGTCGAGCACGGGGCTTGACGTTGGGAAAATACAAACTCGACAGGTTTCTTCTTGATAGCGTTGTGCTAATCGGGAAAGTACCGACGGATCTGACACGTTTATGACCTTTAAAACCGCAAAAAAGGAATCGAGTACGTTTTCCAAGCGCAGGGGCATTGTCAATCTGACGAGAAAACCCGTGTGCCCATGGCCCCGCCCTTCAAAGGAGATGAGCAGCAGAGGGAGACATTCAGAGGAAGAATTTGATACCCTTGTCTTCTTCGTCATATGTTTCGGCTCCGCCATCATGCGGCAGCAAAGAGGGATCTCAATGCCCTTCAATGCAAAAGCTGATATGTATTGAAACACGGCTGTCGAAGCTGTTAGTACTTTATTTGTCACTGAAGGGGACGTCCGCGCGTGCTCGCCTAAAGGCGCGACACCGTTGACCACGCGAAGTGCGAGTAGTAAAGGAAAAGGCCCCACAGCCATACTGAATCGCTGCGCACCCGTCTGTTCCACACGTGTCGGAGACCCAATTGCGTTGAAACACGTATCGTTATGTTGACATGGCAAAACAACCGTTCAATGCACATCTCGGTTTGGAAAGTGTTTGCTAAAGTGACTGCGACGACGTCAGTGGGCAGACGGCGTAGACAGTCATCCCAGCACAGAAGCGAGGAGTAAGGGGTAAACTTCATTTTTTCCAAGCACCCTTAGTTCAGGGCACCTTCTTGGGAAGCTGTGGCCAGGACTTCATCCGGTCTGAACGTGGGCAGTCTACCAGTCGGAGTAGGACGGACTGTCGCCTTATGAATTATGACGCGATTCGAGTTGCAGTCTGTGCTAAGCGCGAAAAAGCTCGAGGCATGTATTCGAGTTAAAAGACGGTTGGGCATCCTCTGCAGTTGGCAGTAGCTGTTCAGGTGCCCGGTAAATGTTCACTCGAGAAGTCGGCGTATCTGCTTGTGGGAAAGCGTACCATGGGGTTCATGGGCACAGTCGATCTAGTGTTACTGGCGCACAATTCAAAGAACCCACAGAAACTTGCAGCTTGTGGTAAGCAAGCAACATACGCCGGCGTGAATTTTAGCTTGTATAAACCAGGGGTCGTTGCTTTCAACTAGGAAGCAAACTGTGCTGCACTAGTAATTCCACAGGAAATGGTTCTAGTAGTTAGACAATACAGATACTTGTTATGACTAGACGTCGGAAACTGCTAGTTTATTTTTAACGCGTTAGCGCTATTAGGACATTTGGCACAAGAAATAATGGCGTACGGTCGGCTAGATGTCCTTAATCATGCACATGATCAAAACAGAATCCTTTAAACATACTCATGATCACACTGCACGTAAGCAGCGCCAGTTTTTCTTGAATTGCGTTAACATGACCGTAGCCGTACAGCACGACCATGCGGGAGGTATTACAGTGACCACAAAATGCGTATACTGAGGTAAAGCGCAAGTATACTCTATTAGTGACAGCTTCGCGTAACTGTTTTTCGTCGCGTTAATTAACCGTTTTAATACACGGCTCTGCGGGCTATTTAGTCCTGTTTTTATATCACGGACGCCTTAAAAAGGTTTGGGCAAGTTCAAAAACAAATTCTTATCAACAAACAAATAATCAACGCTGCTATGATGAGAAGGACTTTCCGTAGGTTGCGAGCGACGGATACGAGCGTACTGCGGTGAACATGATGGCAACTCACCCATGGGGTTACTATTCCTCATGAACACGCCGATTGCTTTTCCGTCCTCTTCGAGCGCCAGGTAGAAAGGGTGGACACCAGAGTACTCGCTCTTGTATTGCATGAAATAGATATAAACAGAAAAGGTAGTGGTTGTTAATCGGCATAGTTTTATTGAACCAGCCAGAGATCTCATAGCGTGGATTGACGACTTTGGATCTTCGGTTCTGCTCGCCCTGTAAATAATTTCGACGTACTGGGATAGACATTTTGTACAGTTTTAGTTTTGTTATTTCGAGATCTATCATATTTTATTTTTTAACTGGTGGTCATGCCGTTTCTTCACCATTCTTTACACGTGCAGCACGGTACGAAATAAGAAGGTACAGTACTGAGTCCGTCACTTAATTTACAATGGCAAATTTGGCTGTGTAAAACATATTTAAGAAATCGGCTCCAAATACAGTAGCGTGCTTTTGTTTCTGAATGCAACGTGGGACTCTCTACTTCATGCGACACAACACCAGCCATCCCATACGCAGATCTAGGAGTATTTTGCTTCGATCTGAATTGTGTTTTTCGCCACCCGCTTTCCGCTGTTCCTACAATGAGCAGATCAAAGCTTCTCTGACTCCCTTAGAAATGCCGCAGGGACCGTGGTATCTGCATCTTTGCTGTTAGTCTGCAGTAGGGCAACTAGCTTTTATCGCTGGCCTGAATATGGCAAAGCAACCTGGGTGAGAGTGCATGCCGGAAAGATAGTTGCACTAACTCCCACCACTGCCGTTTCCCTGTTCTTCGAGCGCTGAGCCTACTTGTAGACTGATATGACTGCGGAGGCGTTCTTGTAAACAGCGCACAAGCGGCTCGGCCTAATTAACGGGTTGTCAATGACGGGAAAACAGCATACCGACGTGTGGTGGCCCCGCTTGCTAAAGAAGGACGTCCTTCTCCAGTTGATGTCGTGCTTGAGGGTTGTCTTGGACGATGTTCCTCCGAGGCCGAATACATTGGCGGTTGGCAGTCGAGTCGAGATTTGTAGAAACTGCTGAGCCAGAAGCGTTCCCGGTAGGTTTGTGTCGAACCTGGAGATGTTTCAGCCACCGGTCACAACGGGTGAAAGTATTTGCCAGAAATTTCTTTCCGGCTTCAACTTGTAATTATAATAACCAGTGTCGTGATCCGAGATATTGGGGGCAACAATTTCGACGGGTTGATTGATTTATTGTCTGATTTATTTGTTATTTGTTAATTTATTTACACATTGGTGCTATGGCTGATTTTTATTTATTAATCGCCGTAAAGACTGTGGTGATCGTTTCCCCGAAGTCTGGTGCCGATCAGGAACCAAATCGCGTGGGCTCCGGTTGATTTGGCAGAAGGCTCGCGGGGGGATGATGTTGGAGTTTTCGGAGATGGTGGCCGAATTACGAACTCGAGGCGTTTGTATTTGATGACGGAAAACGATGAATTTATATGCAGCTGTTTACATTAGAATAACTGTGTGCATAAGTAATAAAAAGGGAAAAACTTCAACTTGCACTTATACACTAGCTCTAAGTGCGTACAGGTCACTCGAGCTTCTCAAACTTCATCTAACTCTGCTATGCTCCGAGCGTGCGCAAACCACTCGAGCGACGGCGGCCGGGACTCTGTTCCCGCCGCAGGACCCGTTTAGTTGCCCGGCACACAGCTGTACCCTTAACTTCCGACGCGATCCTCAAATCTACCTCTCGCTTAGGGGGCTCACAAATCCCAACCTAGCTTCAAACGGTCGAGACTCTTACCTCACCGGGAACTGCCTAGCTGAGCGCTCAGAAAAGAACGCTCTTTTACGGCCAAGTTCGGCGTTATAACACCTAAGTATTTTTCTCTCTTGGCAACGCCCCTCCAGCTTTCGTAGACGCGTTAGGGAGGGGCCAAATTCCCGTAGAAACTGTCACTCGGCCATTTGCCGAATAATCAATTAGGCGCCATCACCTACCGGGGAAAAGCCTGCGCGCACGCTGACGCACGTACGGCGACTACGCATACCGACGCCGGAGGGTCGGAGCGAAAAGCTGGTTCGGCAGCCGTTTCCCACCGTTGCGCGCGACAAAGGGATCTCGCGGAAAAGACGCCGCTGCCGTGGGCTCAGACGACGAAAATGTATCCCTTCGTTATCCGCTATGCCCACAATCCTCAGAACTTGGCGGGGCCGTCTGCCTGCGTGAAGAGAATTATTCCTGCGGCATTCTCTCCATCCAGACCAGCAGTCTCCCGAACCCGCCGCAGCGGATTGACGACGGCCACAGTGTAGTGTTGGCAGTGCTGTGCCTCTAGACCGAGCGGCGGGGATCTATCCTTTCACGCTCAAGTCCGGGGCGCCTGGCTACTGACCTCGTGAGTGGGCCTTACCATCGCCTAATTGGGTGATTCCTTTATTTCCGGGCCGACCAACCGAAGGACCGCCTGACTGGCTGGTTAATCGAGTGTATGAAGTTCTTGTTTACTTTTTCACTCATTGCTTCCTTTTTTTTCCCTGATGAGCTGACATTCCAGTTGACATCGTATTTTCAGAGGAGCACCAAGCACTTAAGCTACGAAGCAAACTGCAAATTTTTCTCGTGTATCGTTTCAAGTGCAGATTTCGGATACCAGAGTTTACTTACACAACAGTGCCGTTTCCTTTCCTCTTGACGGTTACGCCAAACGGCTCCTCAGCTTGACTGTGAAACACTTCATATCCGGCGTCACTTTCACTGCACCTCTGCGTACCATCGTTCTTTAAATTCATAATGCCTTGACCCATGTTATCATTCGGAATGATCTGCAACAGCAAAGGCAACATCAACCATGTAGTGGGTGCCACTTCATTTTTTTAAAGACGAAAGTCTTTCTTGGGCTACTTAAACACAGAAATTTTGGTCTGTCTGTATGTCTGCCTGCTGTCTGTGACTCGATGCAGCCACCCGGCCAAAGTGAAACAGTAGCTGCGCAGTAGTCTTATATATTCACAGCCAAATCCAAACGCCTAAGTCCGGTGTTAATGTTCATGCTTGTCAACATTGTTAACAAGAACAAGACTTTACGCAAATATAAGGCAGAAAATGAATACATGAGTGATATTTGCAGTGTTCCTTCGTTAAAAGATTCACGGATGCTTGGTTATTGCGATAGCAAATGAAATACCACATCAACTGCAGAAAACCACCGCCTGCTGTTGTCCGCGCAACATGAGGGCATTTAATAACTCAAACGGCAACAGCAACGAAAGGTTTTACTCGACAGCTTTCACGTTCCGCTCGAAACGCTCGTGGAGTCGAGCAACGTGGTTCTATATACGTTGTAGCAGGGTGCCGCGGTTCACGCGTGTCTCCGCTGTACGGCAGCGGTGGTATCGAGGCACCCGACTTGAAGGAGTGGAACGCGGTAAATTTGAATTGACTTGAGTAAACCTGTAGCGTGTTATCTTGAAAAAAACGAGACGGGGAGAGGAACAACATGCGAGGTGAGCGGGAAAGAAAAGGGAGTCATGTGCTTGGCAGGGGCGCCAGTCGACTATCGTGTTCCGTAGACATTTGCAACGAAAGGAGCAGATACGCGGCCATTTTTGTCTCATAAGTTCTTTAAGTATAATGAGGCTGAGTTTTATTAATTAAGAAATGGGTTAGCGGTAACTGCTGAACGATGTCCAGAAGTTCAATTATTACACACCTCACCAGGTTGACATTTTCAGAAGATTGAAAGCCTTAAATAGGCTCACTTATTGGTTTGTTTAAGTGAATCCAGAACTACAGGGCCGCCGTGAAAGCCCATTTCACCGGTGATTAACCCTTTCCCTTTTCCCGCAGCTACTTCGAATGCGCATTGTGACTGCTGCATGAAGTAAGATGGTTTGGTAACTTACTGTTTGTCAACAATCACGAGCAATGTTTTGAGGAATTTTGAGTTTTCTTTATTTTTTATATCCATTAACAGGGGGGCGATTATAACTATGTACACTGAAATACGCATATCTTGATAATTCGGGAGCTTTCGTACTGAAATTCCTCGGTTGCCTCACCGTGAATCACAATTTTAAGCCGGTTAGTTCGCCAACGCGAGGATAGATAGCAAATAATGGAGGCTCTCATTACTTGCGTACTAGTGCGCAGCCCGTCTGGTCAAAGAATGGCCGTAGCAAATTAGTTGACGCCGTACTATTGCGTCCCATTAACTATCCACT
The DNA here is from genome assembly GCA_013339765.2 of Haemaphysalis longicornis. Classification (NCBI taxonomy): domain Eukaryota; kingdom Metazoa; phylum Arthropoda; class Arachnida; order Ixodida; family Ixodidae; genus Haemaphysalis; species Haemaphysalis longicornis. The sequence continues at coordinate 89,118,022 of CM023453.1, read as the reverse complement.
GCTGCGGGCAGGGAATTTCGACTGCCTCGTTCTGGCTTCAAACGCATTATCTTTCGGTGCTGTAGTCCCGCAATTGGAGGTATCGGCTAACGAAAATATATGGGGTAAGTAATGCACTAAATATAAAACTAGTGTTTTATGATTTATACTCGCTGCAGGCTAGGGAAGAGTTATGTTTATGACTGCAGCACTCCTGTTTCAGATGTTGCCTAACAATACAATAACACGTATTTGCTGGTTTAGCCACAAAACACCTCGAATAGCATAATATGCGGCGGGCTAATGGGTTATTCCAAGGGTATTTTTTTGATAATTTCATACTTATGGGCTGATCGTAACGTGACCGTGGTTTAGGACCAATGACCGTACGGGTCAAGCGTACATAGGCAATGACAGAAACCTGAGCGGCATTGCGGTAACTTGAGCCCGTACTAATGGTTGCAGTGCCGGCTGCCCATTTCCCTCAGCAAGCGAACCACCGTCGTAACACGCACAATCAGAGGAAAAAAAAAAAACAAGTGGTGGTGAGTGTGAACATGGCCGCTTGTATCGGGCAATCTCTTGAAATGGCTTGCGACAGATCGTGCAAACATGGTGGCATGCATTCTCTTCCTTCCGCGTTGCGCCCCTTGCCGTTTACCACTATTGCAGTGGCACCTCCATGTTTTTCACCGTATGCGCGATGGAGGGAGAAAGGTGCCAACACAACTGCACGACAGATAATATGCGTTCAAATTTCGTGCCTAATTTTTATGGACACCAACACGTGCATGCAGACACGCTAGTGCGCGCATACCCACCGTCAAATACCTAAATAGTTCAAAAGGGTTAAGGTGGCAATTTTTGTGATGCTTCTATAACGCATGGGTCTTGGAAATTTCGGTATTCTTTTTTACTTTCCCCGCGTGGTTTTTTGAGTAACCAGAAAGACTGTAACCAAACTGTGCGTTAAGTTTCTCCTTGTCCTTTCTTTTTTTTATTCATAAAACCACAGTAACCGTAGAAAAAAAGTACCTGGTTTCTCATCTCAGAAAGTGAGAGGAATGTAGGGGCGAATCTTTATGCGGATCTTACCATCCGATACTGCTCTTGCATATTCTCGTTTCACCAACCCAGAAGTACCCTAGCACACGCCGAGAGTTGCTCGTGCGAATGTTGTACCGCTTCTTCGTACTCCCCGCGTCGTAACAGCGGAGGTAAGCGCGTTTCCATTCAGTACAGTTGTCCACGCGCAAAACTACGTTGCGCGGCAAGCTACCGAGAAGGCGGCGGGAGTTCCGGTTGTTTTGCAGCCTGGCTTGGTGGCGCCGCCTGTCAGCGGCTGCCGCAGCCACATCGGCTGCCGCAGCAGCTGCCGCAGCCACCCGCGGCATGGCTTCGTCACTATGTAGGAGGGCGGTGCGGCAGGACGCGATAAATGCTTTCCTCCTTTTCCAACTACCGTAGCCGAACGCTTGATTACCTCCGCATAATTAGCGTCCACTTTAGCTATCGCCGGTTGCAGTTATCTCTAGTTGCCGGTTTGTTACAACGCATGCGTACACTTACGAACTATGGTGGTTACCCGAACGTCGCCGCACCCGCCGCGGTGGCTCAGTGGCTAAGGCGTTGCGCTGCTCAGCACGAGGTCACGGGTTCGATTCCCGGCCACGGCGGCCGCTTTTATGATGGAGGCGAAAAGCAAAAACGCCCGTGTGTACGAGATTTCGGCGCACGTTAAAGATCCCCAGGTGGTCAAAATTAATCCGGAGCGCCTCACGGAGCGCCACTACGGCGCGCCTCATCGCCTGGGCTGCGTCGGCTTGTGAAAACCCTACAATCAATCAATAACCGAACGTCACCGCGAAGATCTGTATAGTGGCTTTGGCCGTTAAGGTTGTTCTCTCGTCCGCCGCTACGGATAAGTTTCTGAGGCGCTGTGCTGGTGAGCCTAGGCAAAGGACGCCGGTTCAATCCCGGTGGCGGTGGCTGCTTTTCTGATGGAGGCGAAAAGCGAAAACGCCCGTACGTCGAAATTTAGGCGCACGTTAAAGACGCCCAGGTGGTCAAAGTTGATTCGGAGCCCTACCCTGTAATACGCCTCATATCCCAGGTGTAGCTTTACTCGTAAAACGACACAATTTAATGTCTGCCTTCTGATGTGGCCGTGAGCAACCAACTGTGTGCTATCTGCGCATGTTTGATTGCCCCTAGTGGCTCTACTTCCAAGGGCAAACGCAACGTTTCTGGAGCGCTCATGGTGTTTCGTACTCGTTAATTCGGATTACAAGAATGAAACGTCAAACACATCCCTCTCCACACACACCTGAAAGCGAAGCCTGGAAGGCGTAATGAATGACACGTTCACGACGACGTCGTTGAACTCCCCGCCAAAAAGCGATGGGGCGTCTGTCCTAGTCAGGAGAGCGTTGAATCCCCCGCTGTCCGCGTGGGGCTTCGCGGCCCCCTGTTTCACGTAGCCGTAGCCCTCGGGGAAGAAACACGCCGGTAGCCCGCTGCTTGTGGACACGTACTTACAACTGAAAGAAAAAAAAAACACAAATTGATCGGCCGTTCCACTCTGCCAAGGTGGATGAGTAGCGAAGCTGGAGTACGTATTATACGCCGCCTACTGACCATGCCAACAGAAATAGAGGTGAAATTTAAAATTGATAGCGGAAATTTGTCTTGATCGCTGGGCGTCCACTCCGACAAGCCGAAGGAAATTAGAAAGGTGACCGCTTCGGACGTCGACAAGGAGAGGGCGTTGCAAGCGAAGACTTCTTTTCCAGCAGCCAGAGGACACGAAAGTGCTTGTAGTTCCGGCAAAAAGAGGGCGGAGGGATTATAAACGTGGCCGATGTGGGATGCACAGCGGGAAACCATTGAGAAACCATCATTTCTTACTTCAAGTTCTACTTATCTTGAAAGTGGTGCCCATTTATAACTGATCTACCGAAAAAATCATATCCGAGTAATGATCCGCATACCCTTTTGCATACAATGAAACAATTTTCATCAAAATCGGGACTTCACTTTTTTAACACGCAGGACAGAAATGCACGAAACTCTAACTACAAACAGCTTCGCTGCAATAATGGAAGTGAGCAGAGTTCACGAAGGGTTGCTTTGCGCAGCTGCTCACCCCCGCTTCAAGCAGCGCGAGTAATTGGCCAGTGGCGCCACTCCTCCGGCACAGGGGGCGTAGTCCAGGTTGCAGTCGACGCGCAGCGGGAAGGACCAGCGGTAGTAGTGTTCCACGTACACCAGGACAACGCACGCGGCCACCACCACGGTGCAGAGTAGCAGCGCAACCAGCGCGCACAGCACCGGGTCGCGCAGGGAGCGGCGCACGTGGCCCGGCGAGAGCGAGGACGAAGAGGAGCCCCCCTCGGGGATGCTGAGCAGCTCGAGCGAGCTCTCCTTCAGCGCTCTGCTCCGCTTGCTGCTCATGCGCCCCGGGGAGTAGATGGTCGTCGCCGAAGCCATCGTCCTGCAACACGGTAGAATGAAAATGAAGGAACACTCTAACGGTTACAGCAGGCTGGGTAGCGTACTCAGCCACCAGGAGGATGCAATGGCAATTTCGGATAGCGACACCCTCCAATTTGTCGAAAAGCCAAGAATAATTGAGGTCTTCGCATGAAAATTGGCACCACACGCTTCCGCTGATGACGTGATGCTTGCTATCACAGACCACCGACATGCTTTGATTGCTGCACATCTAACTTTTTCAAGTGGGCAGTTGCCTTTTTTTCATCAGTAGTGAAAATAGAAGCAAGAGCTAAAGGCGACTACCTGAGAGAGGGAGAGACAACGTATTTATTGTTTCATAGTAAATAGTCTTTAGGGTGGCCTCCTCATTCAAGGAGTCCATTGGCACAGGCCGCGTCTTCTGCCCTCTCCACGAACTTGCACTGGACGTCGAGGGAAGAGCTGGCCATGGCGCTCTCCCAAAAATTATAAGTGTGGAAGGGATTGGGCGGGTCAAGTAGGCTTCATGTACAGCCGCCGACCATATGAAAGAGTGTCCCCGATTCCCTACAGAAGCGGCGCCAACTGGGATACAGGGTGGGGGCTATGTAGTGGTGTCTGGTTGGGGGGGTGTAAGTATTAGTTTGAAGGGCGCGAAGTATTTTGTCATGGCCCTTGGGTAGTTGTTTGTGCGGTGGGGCATACTTTTGTCTCTGTAGCCGATAGCGCGCGGTAATCTCATGACATGAGACTAGAGGAAGCGGACGCAGTTCTTCGTCTTCGTGTGCTTGGACGGTCAATTATTGAGCTGTGAGATGGGTAATTGCCATCCCTGAGACCCCATTGTACGCAGGTGCCCAGATTATCTTGACAGGTCTTTCTAGTGGCTTCTGTTGCAGTATTTTAAACGGAGTCTTTATATTCGGCCGGAGGAAAAGCTGCGACAACCCTGTTGAGAGTGCAATAACCTCTGACGAGCAGTGGGAGGGAGCGCTGGGTAGCTCTGACCCGTCAGTACAAGACTCACTCGTGGAGAGAGCTGCTACTGTCGCCGCCAGACTTGTGCCGACGGCTACCCCACTCTTTTAACCTATTTTCGCTCAATAAATGTTTATCTCTCTCTCTCTCTCCCGGCGAGTAGGGGGTTGGCTCGTTTCAGTGATACGCTGGTACGCTGCTCTTGGCTTATGATAGCTATCGCTTCTGAGGCGCGCCTTCCGGGATAGAGGGCCGCGTCCATGTATGCTCCGGTAGGATGGCTTCCATACTGCTTTGAGATAGCACGGGCTCTTGCCTCTCTCCGGTCGGCGTGCACTGGGTGCACGCGGGAGTGGGTGAATGTTTCGCGATGTGGTACGCTGCTGGCTTCTAGATTCATGATGATGTATGTCACTTGGGGTATCGGGTAGAAGCGGAATTAGTGTCGAAAAGGATGGATCTTGGTTTGTAGATGGCTTCCACTTGGCTCTTGCCTCGAATACGAAGCGATCGAATCGGAGCGGGAGGCCACGAAGTACACTGCGGAGCAATCTACATAACTCAAGCAACGTACATGACCTTCAAATTTATGAACAAAGGAAGATAGGCCAAGTCTCGCTGCTAGGATAAGTCTGGGTTGTGTAGTGATGTTGAGGGAGTTAGATTGACAGATTATGCTGTCTGTGGCCTTACCTAGTCTCGAAAGCAGTGCTCAAATACTATGAGATGACGAAGCGATTTGTTTGTCGAAGTGCTGAGGCCAGGAAGTACACTGCACTTGAGCAATCTACATAACTCAAGCAACGTACATACCTTCAAATTTATAACAAACAGTAGCTTCAATGTCGTACGCTGCTATCTGATAAGTCGACGGTTGTACCATGTTGCGGGAGTTAGATTGCCGTGATTATGCTGCTGGGCTTTACAGTCAAGCAAAATACTAGGATGCGTAAGTGTGGGCTACCATTGCGTAGTAAAAATAGGGTCACGGGAATAGAGTCAAAAGAAATCCCCTCAAAGCGTAATAAAAGCAAGTGCAGCGCAGGCCACAGAACTATTTCTGTTCCGCCTGCGATTTTTTCGCGCGTGTTTTTTTTACCTTGAACCAACTACACCGCTCAAATATCTTGTGGCGCCGTTTCTTCAACTGATCTGAAAATCGTATGCTCTCCATCGCGGATGAATCTTGGTCGTGCAAGTTAGTCTTATTTGTGTTGATTAATAAGGCAAGTATGTGCGGAGTAACTCAGAATCAGCAGCAGCAGCCTGCTTGGGTGGACGAAGGCCTTCGGATTCAGAAGACACTTCGGGACCCGGGATGAGCTAATCAAACTGGCGGATATCCTAATCTCTGCTACTCGTCATCACTCCCCGCCACCCATCCTCGGACTTGATGTGTAGGGGGCTGCGACAACGTGGCTAACGAGGCAATCCTCCGGAACCTGAGCGACACAGGCTTCGGAAATACGAAATTGTCGACTTCATGTCTGACCAAAAAGCTATAATCAAGATCGGGAACGTCACCGCTGACCCCAGCACCCTTGGTTGTCGGTGGACCCCTCAAGGCTCAGTCCTGTATCCGCTGTTGTTAAACATCACACTCTTGGGACTCCCGAGGCGGCTGGAGACTACACCGAACCTAAGACGCGCTCTGTATGCAGACGATGTAACCCTGTGGATGGGGGCCGATTAATTGGGGGGTCTGCAGGGCACTGCAACTCGCCCACCGTTACAGTCAACCAGTACGGGAAGAAATGTGGATTGACTTGCTCACCCCCAAAATCAGAACCTATTGTGATTATGCACCTCCGCTGCAAACGGGAAGAAAAAAACATCCAGGTCACCCTTGAGAAACAGGTCATCCAACTCTGCACGTCACTAAAAATTCTAGACATTCTGATACAGTCAGTCGCGAAGAACTACCAAATGATTTAGCGGCTTGCAAAACATGAGAACATGTGTTACAAATGATCAGAAGAGTCACCAATCGACACAGAGGCATTAAAAAGAAAGACACACTTCGCCTCGTCCAGGCTTTCATGCCCTCAAGAACAACTTACTCAGTGCCGTATGCAGTACTAAGCAAGGGAGAAACGAGAAAGCCTAACACTGTCATAACGAAAACAACGAAATAAGCGCTGGGCCTTCCAAAGGGCGTGTCCACAGACAGGGTACTAAGCGTTGGCTACACAACACAGTCGACGAGCTAATTGAAGGTCACCTGTACAACCACAAAGCTCGCCTCACACAAACCAAAAAGGACCGGAAGGTGCTTGCCCAATTAACATTTATGCCAGTGGGGGACACTGTCCTAACGAATAAAATGGCGAAGATATTGTGGAAGCACGTCATAATCCGTCTACTGCATAAGAATATGCATCCTGTTCACCATCGGGGTAGCCGAGCAGCCAGAGCCAAAGCTCTGGATAAAAAGTAATGAATCTCTGCCCACAGTGTTCTACACAGATGCAGCCACATACCCCAAAAGACGATCCAAAGCAGCCGTGGTGGCAACCAAGACGGACTTGGTCGTCGAGGAAACCCTGCCACGAGCATCAATGTAAGGAGCGGAAGAACTAGACGTCCCCTTAGTTCTCTCACAAACGAAGACAAATGTCAAAATTACTGACTCACAAGGAGTATGCAGGAGCGTCACGTCGTGCTGGGGGGATCCGGGGACATACCGCCTACTTCCAAGCGAACCACTTAACGGGGTAGTCGAAGCGCCACTGTATGTTTGAAAGGTGGCGCAAACCATTGTAAAAGCAGGAGAGGAGAAGCCCCCCCCCCCCCTCCTCCCTCTACATTTCACCCTTTTCTGCTTTCGGTTGGAGCTCGGCTCAAACAGGGACCAATGACCTCCGATGACCCCCCCACGCGTTTCTCTTTCACCGGGAAACGACACCATTGGGGAGCGCAGTTCTTCTGGCGCACATGTGCGCTGCACATGAAAATGGCAGAGTTGCACCTTTCGTATCCTCGGCTGCAGTGCGATGTCGACTTGCGGTGCCGTTGGCTGTTCGTTGCATCGCATGGCAAAGCAGTTTTTTAAACAGCGGAGTTGTTTTACAAGTCGTTGACCTTGCCGTTACAGAAAAAAAATACCAATAATATGCCGAGCGCTTGTGAGCGCGTGGCTCGTGGCGACCGCCGGCAGTCCCGGGCACGTGCACTGGCATTACAAAAAGAAAACGGAAAAAACTCCGCGGAGCAAGGAAATGGCAAGCGCTCATAAGCACATGCGTCGCGGCGACCGCCGATTTCCGGCTGGCGCACAGCTCTAGCAAGGAGGAGGAGGAACAAACGTTTAATCGAGCACTTGGGTTGGCCGCCAGATTGGAGACCTCAGCCCAGGAAGCCCTGGCTTGTGGTGGCCTGTCTCGGCCGGTATACCAGAGTTTTAGTGATCCGGGTTGGAGCTGGCCAACCGACCATCCCACTGCTCAAATGAGGGGTTGGGATTTGAGGCAAGGGATGGTGTGTGGCTGCATTCCTACACCAGGTGGTAAAGAGTGCATCGCTTTACGCTGAATTTACAAGTGCATGAGTATAATTTCGTGTATATTGAGTTAGTAATGTATCGTGTGGAAATGTGTTCGTCTGGAGCTGCCTGTAATCCCCCTGTCTTCGCGAGACATGTTGAGATGTGGAGGAGGAAAGGTTCTTCGTCCCAAGCGGTAATAGCATGCCAGGACGTCAGTGTACCTTCTGGAAATTATTTCTCGTGTTGGGCTCATGGAAGTACTGGCTAATATTCCAGAAGGAGGCACCCGGTGTGTGTATGACCTCGGGCTGCGGCAAGAGCCGCCTTATTCCCCTCCAGGGATGAATGAGCTGTGTTCATATGATGAAACTTGTGGGCAGGTCATGTTGGGTAGATAAACATTTTGCTATTACAGCCGAACCTTGTTATAATGAAGTAGCATCGGGGCAGTAAATTATTTTGTCATATCCGATATTCGTTGTAACCGCAGATGTAAAATGGGCTCTAATAAATGGGCAATCTCCCTCGCGCAGCAATCCCAGATAAAAACGCATTGTTCTAGGCTTCAAACCAACTATAAACAAGTCAATCCTTATCTGCCTCCTTGTGGCTTTTGAACCTAAACAGACCGTCACCTGAGATCGTGAAATTAGTACGGAACAAAGTTCGTGCGGGAGAACTGGCTGCGCTCTCATTCACTAGAAGGAGGATGTGGGCTTCACCTGCCGGCTTTTCACACTCTGATCGAAATGAAGTTTTGCAGTGTCCAAGCATTAAAGGGCCGTTTCTACTTCTGCAGTTTTTCTAGCTACTAAAAAATGGTTGTTTTGTTGCACTTTTTTTTTTAACTTTGCTTTTAAAGGGGCACTGACACAAAATTTTGAAGGCGAGATAACTTCGGAGATAGATTGGTGGGAACACATATACATCATCTGCAAAATATCAGCGGCGAATACAGCCTAGAGCATATTTAAAATCAATTTTAAAGTGTGCGAAACGCAACCAAACAGCCAGCAGAGGACCACGCGCATCGACATCCCGAGGATATTGTGTAAATAAACAACATCCAAACACGTCACGAGTTTGTGTTTGCCGCTTTCCGCACTGCGGCGTTTTTCTGCGGCTCGCCCGGCTCGCCGCTCCAATCGGAGGGCCGGAGGGCGGAGCTTCTGCTCTCGAGAACGAACGACACCGATCGTTGGCGGCGGAGGCGCCGTGATTTCGTCAGCTCATCGGCAGCTGGCCGCGACCAAAGTTCTACAGCGATTCCAGGCACTCTGTTTCTATTACTGTTTATTACCATTGGATGCGAAAACGCGCGGAGGCCCGAAAAGCCCACTGAGCTTGCCGCACGGTCGCTGTGCAGGCGGCGGCCAGGCCGCGAAGGGCCCAGGCCGGCGCAGGTAGCTCGAGTGATAGCTCTGTTACCGCTGCACGAAATTGTCCCCAAGTCCCGACCATGGTGACTTACATGAGAAATGAGTTAATGATGCGATGGCGGGTTGCATTAAAAATTGTCATCTGCACCGCTTACGAGAGCGGCACTCGAATATCCGCCGCAGTGCTAAGCCGAACACATCTGTAGGCGGACCTGTAGTCAGACCGGCCGGGCTGCTCCCAGCGCTCGCGCTTCTGCAACCCACCATCTCGAGCGTCGCGCGTCGTTCTTTAGCCGCGGTATCATTTGCACTAGCAGCGCCTGCGTCACATCCACGGTCGTTTTTTTAATTAAGCGCCTCACGAGATCAGTACGTGGGGGCATTCGCAGAAAACTGCCGTCGATGCGGATTCGACAGTGCTACGGGCGGCTCTGCTCTGTGATATCCCTCGATGGTCCCGTGGTCCTGCTTTGTTCCCACAATCCACCAAATCCATCGTTTCGAGCCCTCGCTGAAACCGAAACTGCGACTGGCCGCATTGAAAATGCCTCTAATTAAACAACCGTCGCACGCTGAAGCAAATGTGGTTTAATTCTACAGGTTATAAGTAGGTCACTAGCTACTTATCGCAAAAAAAAAAACAAGATGCAAAATTCTTGTGTCAGTGCCCCTTTAATGTGCTAGCTGTCGAGTTTTGAGCCTCGCGGTAACGAAACGTTTCTTCGTTATGGCCGATATCGCGGGGCTCTCGAGGTTTTGGTTTCATTATAAAAGAATAGGCGTCACTGAAACGAAGCGCTACCAAACAAACTTCGTATTTAGTTTGCTATATCCAATAATTCGCTATATCAGTGCTCGCTATAACGAGGTTCGACTGTATTGATCAAATGCGTCCAATTTGGAGGTTTCGGCACGGTGTCTGAAAGTCTGATGTGACGGTGACATGTTCTGTGCCAGTAACTGCAGCAACAGCAGTGGCTGCTTCGTCGGTGGTGTCGATGTATGTATAGAAGCAGAAGCTAGCTCCAGTCGCGCATTATTGACTATGCTGGTGGCGTGGGCTGATCGAACCGTGTATAGTGATGCGCCTGAATGCCTAACGCCAGGCCGTTTTCGTTACACATTTCGAAAAGCTGGAACACTTTCCTGGCGTCGTGCTTTGTTGTGGGTCGGATGCATGTTTCTTGGTACCGGGTCGACAGTGACGTTCTCTTTAACATTGAGAGAAATGCGTTGCTTAGCAATATTGCCTTTTGGGACTTTGCACCACAGTCTTCGTAGGGTGCGTCTTCCCTTCTTGCTGAGTTTTAAGCGGTCCAATTGGCTATTTTTTTGGGCTGCAGCCAGTTCCTCCTAAGTGTTGTGCAGGCCTAATTGCAATGACTTGTCTGTAGAAGCAGTGAGTGGTAAACAGAGCAAACTAGTGGGCTTTTTGTGTCAAGATATTAAGTTTTTTTTCTTCTTTGGCGCTCTTTGCCCTTACTTGGCATTGCGCCATTAAAATCTAAACATCATGATCGAGTTTTTTTTTCCGTTATTTTTATGGCTTGATATGGCGTTCCATTCGTAATTCTACTCGTTATTAAAGCTTGCACGATTTTAATGCTTGTCTGTTCTTTGAGGCTATGTAGGCGATTTGTGATACGGCGCATGAGATGTAAAACTTGATGAATTGTAGTTTGCACGTTATGGACCGTTGCCATGCCCGCTCCGTCTTGCTGTTGCGTAAGTCTTAGTAGGCGGAGAATTTTGACCTTTGGGACTGGAATGTTGTTGATTTGAAGTTCTACATCAGGAACTGGCGCCGGGGGTCGACCTCTGGTTCGTTTTTTAAGGAGTAGTAATTCGGATTTATCTGGAGAGCAGTGCAGGCCACGTCAGCGAAATTACGGTTCGGTGGTTCGAATTGCTTCTTGCAAGGCGTCTTGCTGTATGCCGGCAGAGCCCGTGCGTTTCCATTTTGTGATATCATGGGCGTAGATACGGTGACTAGGGCCCCGGGATCTTATTCGATGGTGCTGGGAGGTCTTTCATAGCCAAATTGAAACGTAGTGATATGACCGAGCCCTGTGCTCCTTTCGGTGGTGTCGGGAGTGTGTCTGCTCTGAGGTTCCATTGTCGTTGTGTGTTCTGTCAAGGAGTTTTGCCCAAAGTTGTACGTCCGCTCACTGCAGTGGGTTGACTAGGTTTCATAATATACCATTGTGTGTGACATGAAGGGCCATAATATTTTATTTCAGTGGCTTCAAAGGCACCGTTGAATCAACGGCAATGTTTCGGCTGATGCAGCTGCCCGGACAGGCCATGACAATGAAAGCACCACCTTGCTTCAGCTTTCAAGGACTGATGCAGCTAGGCCGCTTCATCAGTTCGCGCGCAGGACCTCCATTACTTAATGGAATACACCAGACTTTGTTCATCTACGCCTCCACAACCATGACCCTCTACTCCAGCGTCGTCTTCCGTGTGGGCTGTCTCGATCACAGTCTACTTTACTTTGTAGACTGTGGTTAAGAGTGGCCTTTTCGAGAGCCTACTCCTTCGTCATCGGGATGGCCAGTAGGGCCCTCTGCGACGCCTGCGAGGTTGATGAGACAATCGAACATGTGCTTTGTTGTTGCCCCCGGTATTCATCGAAAAGACGTGTTTTGGCCGCCGAGCTCAGCCGATTGGACAATCACCCGTTCAAACTAGGGACTATTCTAGGACATTGACCCCTACAATCAACTTCGCAGGAGGCAACAAAAGCCCTTCCGCGTTTCATGATGGACACACGCTTGGATGAAAGACTATAGGGCCCACAAAGGGACAGCTACGTGTGCATTTGCAGCTACGCGTTCATCATTTGCAGCTACGCGTTCATTTGCAGCTACGTGTGCAAGGGCAGCTACGCGTCTTTTCCCAGAGCTGCATTTGGAAGTTTATGTTTGTCGGCTTGTCATGATGTATGCCGTGAGGACGCTAAATTTAAGTTTAAATTGTTTTGTTATCACTAGTTTTAGGCTTGGCTCGGTATGAAACACTGACTTACATCCTGGTTTTACTACATTTTTGTCCTTGTTAACCTGGGTTGGGGTCTTTGATGTGAAGGGCTGTTGAAATGTGGTAGACGGGATTTGTTTTGGTGTTTGCCGGGCGAACTGCTCAGCGGGTGTGGCTCACTAATGGCGGCCAAGAGAGAAGGGCAAAGAGGTAACAGCGCAGGAGAGGGGGAGTGTGCGCTACCTTTAAAAATACGGGGGCCTTAGGTCTGGGCGTTGACCCACTCCTCACTGGAGGACAATTATCAAGCGCACCTCAAGGCCCGAGGTTTCGTCGACCAGGCTGCGGAGGGGTTACCTGAACCTATGCCACTACCGACCTTCCAGGAAGGCGCAGAGCACCTCATACTCAGAACCAGAACACTTCCGTTGCCCCACCCTCAACTTACAAAGACCCAAGAAACTACGTTTAGACTTGTACAAACCCACATTATGTTCCCAAATCAAAGCAAGGCTCAGTGCAACTTCTTTACGCAGTCAGGAACATGTAGGCACGTTCTCCATAAATCTACCCAGAATTGTCAAAGACAGGCAACAAATAAATAAAAAAAAACCCCACGAATCTACCCAGAACCCCGATTTGCCGCCTTTCGCCCTCCTCATTCCCCCGAGCAATGGGGGACGCTGCTGTCCAGCTCCCTTCTTTGCGATCAGCTCCTGCTGGCTGAGAGAGCCGTAGCATTCGTCAAGGCACATGGCTACCTGCAAGAAGGCTCCACTCCAACAATGCGCTGCTGAATAAAGAAGTTCTCTACCTCTCGCTCATTATCAAGCTGTGATGGTGCAAGCCGAAATGAGTTGTCTTCGAGGGTAGATGCTTCAGAACAAGAGGTACGGTTCTCCCGTACGCTGACGTGCCCCACTAGCTTTTCTGGTCTCCCTGGAAGCCTCTGGCGAGTAGGCTATCAGTCTGTGACTCCATCCAGCCTTCCTTCTAAATATATAGCCAACGCTCCTGCCCCTTGTTATTAAAGCGAAAGGTTTTTTTTTGTGAGAACAATGGCGTCCTGTCAAAAAACCGATGCATTTCCCCATGGACCAGCTGGTCGACCGAAAAACTCTGATAAAATTTCTGGACACACTGCGCGTACCTGCAACTTGGCGACCAATGTGTCAAAACGGCTACGTAGAAATCTCCAGAAAGGAATAGTTCTAGATAAGACAGTACACGCATCTATCATACAGTGGTATAGTTTGTATGGTTTTCTTTTTGGTCGTTTGTATATGCGCGTACTTAGGGCGTCAGAAATCGTCGCATGGACTCATTTTAGGTTGCTATTTAGGTCTTTGAAGGTTTGACGATCTATCAGAAGCAATTTTAGCGAATGTTGAACGAACTTGCAGCGAAGGTTTTGACGCAGTTATGATGTTAGGAAGCTTTCGTGCATCTCTCAACTTTCTTTAGGAAGGGATCGTAAAGTTTTCGCATTTAATCCTCATGTTAGATGTTACTGGCGTGTGAATAGAGAGCCCGGCCTTGTACGGACTGACCTTTTAAGCCCTGCTATACAATCCGCTACCTCGGGCGTTTCAATTCCGGGTGGCTGGGGGTGGCCAGCAATTGTAGCGCGGTGCCCCACCACTAAATGCGCCAGTGTACGAAAAGGAGCACCCGATCATTTTACATGGACTTCTGGTTGCAGAAACAGCGGTCACTATCGAGATCCGGTGGTTTTCACAACCTCTTCTTAACTGGGCCATTTCTGGCAGCTCGAGGTGGAAGTACGTTACATAAACGCTTACAAAGTGCAGTAATACCTCGTTAACTCGGAGTAGTAAAACCCGGGAAATATTTTGAGATAAACGAATTTTCGCGATGAGCAAGGTTGCGCGAATTGCCATGAAATATCGAGTTCTTTGCAGAAAAAGGCGCTATTGCTTACCAGCTCTTCGACAGCAGCTTCTAACCTTGCTTTTCATAAATGTTTGAAGGAGAAAAAAAAAACATACGAGAGGCGTTCTTCGGCTGGGTTTTGTGACACTGAAATTTTACTTAGCAGAAAAGAACTGCGTAATGCTGGTCTGCTTTGCGCTCGCACTCAGGAGTCCTCTAGCTTCTTGACGCATTGCATAAGCCCATCTTCCCCGCCGCTGCACTCAACCTTATTTCGCAGCAAGCGCAGCAAATTCCTCGTATCGGCAGATGTCGGCACCTCTCGAGGAGGTTCGTGGTCGTCGCATCCGTCTTCGCCGTTCCCTCCTTCTGTGGCCATTTCAACGATTTCGGCGTCCGTAAGTTCTCCTGTCATGGGCGCAACCTGCTGTACCGCATGTCTCTACCGTCACATTACGTGCCACAGGGTTTCTTGACGAAGTTGATATGCCTCTAGGCTCAGACTTCACGTTCGGGGAAAACATCGTCTTCGTTGTAGGTGCGGATAAACGAGAAAAAAATCGAGGAACATAGGCGCGGCAGTATCACGCGAATCTTGTGAAGCGGTCCGCGGCGGCGAAATTTTCGTTCCACTCTAAGTCAAGATTTCGAGATATCCGCAGTTTGGCCCAAAAATACTTCGAAATAAAGGGCAACAAATACATGGGACATACAGAAAATGGTTCCGTGCAGCGGAAAATTTCGACTTAGCCAAGTTTTCGAGATATTCGAGCTCGAGTTTACGAGATATTACTGTAACAGTTCCATGGAAGGTGGGTGGAGGCACACAAGGTGATCGTCTCTTTTTCTCCAAAGGCATTCTAAGCCAGTCCTTCGGAGGCACGAGGGCTGGCCGTATACTACTACTGCTAATGACCATGCGTAAACTTATACACCCGTTCCTCCCAGGCCGTATTTCCTGCCTACAAAGTTGCCAGCCTGGATCGGAACATTGTAAAATTTTAATTAAATTTGTGTTAGGTTTCGTTTCATTTTACGCCATCATGTCGGTAGTGCCAAAAAACAAAAGTTTACCATCCCTTTCCAAAGAAAACTGACAGAAGTGCCAAAGCTTTCTCACATCAAAAATGCGTCAAAAGTGCGTCAAAACGTTAGCTAAAACTGTATCCTACCGTAGCTGAAAGTGCGTCCAATCGATCGTCGAAGATTCAAAAACGTAAATCGCAAACGTAAAACAAATCCGCGCGACGATTTCTCGCGCACGAAGTAAACGCATCTACGAACAACCTAAATGCACACCGATACATGGTTTACTATATAAAGGTATACCATTGTACTCGTTCTTCGTGACCGGTGCGTGTATTGTGATATCTAGAACCATTTCGTTTTCGTGATTTTCAAGTACTAACCGTTTTGGCAAATGGAAGCCAGGTTTCACCCAAGTGTCCAGAGACCTCATCAGAGCTTTTCAGTCGACCAACCGGTTAGTTGAGAAATGTATTAGCGTTTTGACAGGGTGTCATAGGTCTCCCATTGAAAGCTTTCGGTTTAAAAAAATGTAACTCGCCAACTCTGTAAAAAAGGAAATATTCTACCCAAGCCCACGTTGCTCCCACTAAACCACAGTAATGGGAAAATTTTCCGGTTGTACGCTGTTTTGCAGCGAAAGAATATAAAGTCAAGTTTTAATGTTGGTGGCAGCGGTTAGACACGACAGTATCAGCACATTTTTGTCCTCGCCATCGCGAAAGAAAGAAAGTGTCGTCGCTCCACACGAAACTTACTAACTTAAGCGCCGCGCACGCTAATTCCACCTACGACAGGAAGAGTCACCCCCGTCGCGGGACCAGGACTCTTCGTGGGGTCGGTCATTGAGCAAAAAACTTTCAATTACGCCGTGAACGAGAAACTTCGCGCTCCATGAAACATTTCAGAGGCTTCCGGCGTAGTAACTGGTTCGATAACAAAAGTACTGAGGTCGCAGAAGCGGCGTGGCCTCTAGTTTTATCTCAGCAGTCACGCCTGAGAGGCCACGGGTTCGTACTGGCCATGATAACGTTATCTATTCAAAGGGGCTGTTTCCTGGCCCGTTTATGGCCGGTGAGAGTGTGGAGTGCCATTAAGCGTCGTGCGTAACGTCGTAGGGCGTCTTTTAGCCACGAGGAACAAGACCAAACGAACCTCACGGCATTGTTTTATCAGCAAATCTGTTTTGTAGTTTATACACTGTTTAAGGCAAATGTATCCACTTAATAACTCTGCTCCCCAGATAACTTCTCCTTGCGCAATTATGTAGTCGTTACGCAAACAAAAAAGCACACAGAGTGCAAGGTGCGAAATCTAAGATGATCAACTGGTGACAACAGCAAAGACATTCCTTTCTTTTGCTGGGAGATGGGACAATCAAGGTAAAACTGACAACGATCTAGTATTTACGTTCTGCGGTAACAATCCTCCTCTATGGCGGACTCCCAGGTCGATGGTGTAAACAAAAGTTCTTATATCTCAGTCCCGTACTGCATTTACTGTGCGTGGTTGAGGAATGTCCTCGTAGAAGACGAGTAATTAAATAAAAGCAACAAACACTGCCCCTAACTTGAACTGCACAAATATTGCAGGACATGCACCATTAGATAAAAATAACGTCGTGATATGAAAATAAAAAGTTGTTTATTTGTTCACCAACACGTATACCTTATCTTTTGGCAACCATGCGCAAATTCAACTGTTTTTAGACTGCTTCTTTCAGTGAAGGCTCCTCCGCTGTCCTGTCCTGTCGTGTCACCACCTTCCCTTTAAACATTTATGATATTAATTTTTGCAGAGGTCACATAAGTGCAGAAAAGAAACCTACCTAACACGCCGCGAAACCGCTAATGTTAAAAAATTAACTACTGCAGTCAATTTGATTGATGGTAACTAGCTGATTTAGAGACGATGCGACAACAGGAAACAAACGAAGTTTACACTGCATCGGTACAGACGACATTGTTTCGGGAATGTGCGCGAACAGGACGTGAAAACCGAAGCTGCGGCTCACCTGTGGAGCTGGGCATCCGCGACTACTCGGCGCTCGGCGGCTTACTTAGAGCCAAGATAAGAGCAGCCTACAGAGATTCCGGCTAACAGCCGTTCTCTATGACGCCACTGAGGACAAGTGAGATAGCTCTGCGAGGACCTGTTGTCAGGCGAAAGTGGTTCATGGCACATGCTTCGACAGGACCGAACGCGTCCCACCGGCTTGTTTGTAGAACTTATCAGCCCGAGCATAGCCGATAGTGTCCGGTTCGTGCGGTCAATGCCAAGGTGTAGCTGCCAACTAAATTTTCGAAGCTTGCTCTTTAAAAAAAAAAAGAAAAATGTTGCGTGTGTCAAGATTTTGTATAGCGAAGCTGTTAATGGCTAGGATTTCTCGTGTTTATGTTCTGCGCCAACAAAAGGCAATTTGCGCTCGCTTTGTGAGCGTTCGAATCACGCGCGCGGCTAGATTACTCCGGCTCCCGCAAGGTGGCGGGCCGTCGTCCGCGCTGGACGACAATCCCGATGCTCCACGTGTCTTACAAGCGCGAGCATGCCATAGCGCGAGACGTTCTTGTGTTTTTGCTTGTGTGTTTGTGCTTTGCTTCTTCCGGTGTTTGTGTGCTTGCTTACTTACAGGCACCTGCTACCAAAAGATGTAGACTCGGGCTTGAAGCGGCGTCCACCGGGACAGATACTTTAAACGGGGGAAGATAACCAATTCTTGTCAAGTATATCTTATTTATCATAATGAAAAGGCATCACTTTAAACACCTTAACCCGAAACGGTTTAGTGATAGCGCCCTAGAACTTTTGAACTCGGAATTTGCATATCTACCAGCCATGCGTATCCCGCAAAAAGGAATCCTGCCAACCGAGACAGTGAGCCGTGCGGTAATATTCTTTTAGCGGCAGGAGTGAATAAAAGAGGTATTGAAAAACGTGTCCCCGGATAAAGCAACAATAATGTGCAACCTCGTATATTCCTTTATGCGGCTTTGGAACCACGCGTTGAAACCGACGGAGTTGTTTAGACTCGTAACCTATACGGTCACGTTTAGACATTGCAAGGCGCCACCTTTCAGTCTTCATAAATTTTAGTGCAAAATAAAAGTTATTCCCTCCAGTAAAAATTCCTTGCGGTTACCCAAGCATTTAAAACGCTCGCTTTCGGATGAGCTAGAGCGCATGCATTCCACAAAAATGAGTTGTCTGTCCCTTCAGCTCTGCCGGCCGAGCACAGAACCCTGGCACGGCACCAGTGGCATTTATCGCAGCGGCTAATTTTTACAGCGGTAAAGTCCACGTGTCACAGCAAAAGCCGGAGTTGTACCGCGACAGCAACTCCTGCAGTGGCAGAAAAATACTGCCGTAGGCCCCAGGCTCTCCCCGTTTGTTCAAAATGCTGTACTCCCTCAGCTTAGTAAAAGCGATAGTTCGGCTAGTTGGTACCCGTACATGGTTAAAGGCGCCATGAACACAAAATACAAGTTTGGTTCATTCGAAAGGCTGCTGCTTTGTCCCGGTAAGCATCACGCGAATTTATCGCAAATTTCGAACAAATAATGGAGATAATAACGAAAGCTAGTGAAGCAGGGGTGACTTTCTAGCCACTTTCCGGCAACTTTCCTATGACGTCACAGAATCTTGTTCATTGAATTGGCTGCCGCCGCCCTAAACCATCGCTAAGACACATGACTGGGCGTTTGTAGGTTGCCTATACTTCAATTTGATCGCATCACTTGAATACTAACGTGTAATTGACACACTGCAAATTATGTTTCTAGTTATGCCTATACTACGTCAGTCCTGCCCCCAACACGTCACTGTGGCCTGAAATATTAGTTTTGCAATGTTTCTCGCATTACCAGGCAAAAAACGTTTTTCGTCGCTGACACGGATGTGACTGTGGTACTTAAAGGCCAGCTGCACTGAAATTTCACCTCGACCAAATTTATTTTTAATGCGTAGTAAGTACCACCGTGGAACGCCTCCTTAATCAGTCAGAAGCGTTAAAAACAGCTCCGCCGCAGACCACGCTGCACAGGCCAGCCGATCGCGTGAACAGCCATGACGCGCATGTGACGTTCCAGCCGACGGGCGCTTTTTCCTCTGGCCAACCACGCAACTGGACAACCCGTCGAGCTCTACTCCGAACGCTTCCCCCATCTGCTGCCCCGTGCGCGCGTAGAGCTTGCGCGCAGGCTTGCTCCCGAGCTGCTGAGCGTCTGGCCGCTCGCTTGCCGGCTGCAGCGTCATTTAAATAGCCGCGCTCTCCTCGATTTCGGTTTTCAAAATCGCCTATTTTCTTCAAAATCACGAATTTCTTCGTTAGACTGGCCAATTCGCTGCAGTGGTCTTCGCTGTAGTGGCGCTCGCAATACATACGGAACGTAGTAATTTGGCCAGGATATGGCATGCTTCGTTGTACAGGCTATTTCGTAGTAAAATCGTTGGTCGTAGCGGCGTTTGACTGTACCTATTTTATCTTCAGTGACCCTACTCCTTCATGAATTGGCCTCAGATTTTCTACTAGCATACCAGTCAGTGAAGCGTTGCATGTGCGCTTGTGTGGAGCTAGCTACTTTGACTCCATAGACTTTACTAACCTCGATACAGTCCTCAAACTAAACAAAATAAAAGCACATTCTTCCCGGCACTAACCGTGTCGTGGCTTCGTTTCAACTGAGCGAACAAATTGCGATGACCCGCCGGGGACCGGCCGGCTGATTCCGTCGGAGGGTCGGTGAGCCGCGCAGTAGCGCAGTCAAGCAAAGTCTGTTTTAGTAAGCATCGTACGAAGCATCATGGGAAATCGCAAAGATAATGCAGCGAGGAGGACAACACTTTAGATTGATTTATCTGCTGAATAAAGACGCGCGGTTTAGGGGACTTCAGAGCGTACATGGCCTAGGGACTCCAGTCTACAATTTGCGCAAGTAATCTAACAATATTTACAAATACCTCAAGTGTCCCTTTAAAATATTTTAGTGAACGTTGACTTTGGTGTGGTTTCATCCTGGAGTAATGCAGCAGCAAGCTCGGGTTGTATGTGGCCGTAATTAAATGAATGATTGGTATAGCAACACGCACAAACAACCGTTGTTGGCTTTTCCAGGTAGCAAGAAAGCAGGAACTCAATAGAGTAAGTAAGCGCCATTTATACGTCCCAACATTCACCCGAAACATTAACATGACATTGGCATTTTTTTCTTGTTTACCAATTGTTATGGGCGCGTATTCATGCATGTGCCTGTGAAGTTAATGCGCGTTTTTTGTTACAAAGAAAGATAAATCAGCTTTACTGTTTTCATTTTTATTCCTACGCGTGCAGGTGACCTGTATCGACGTTGTATTGCGAGAAGACCGGACGGCTTTTCGGGAGCAACTGAACAACACTTCGCCCTGAATTGCATATATGCTTGAAGGGGCCATGTAGATAAAACATAAGTTTGGCTCATTCGAAAGATTGCCGCGTTAGAATCATACTGACACCACTTTTAACACACTACTTCGCTCAAATAAGCTACATAATTAGGAAAAAAGGGAATGGCCATGCGACCCACTTCGCTCATTTCCCGCAACGGAACCAATGATGTCATACCAGCCAGCTCTGCGATTGGCGGAGGCCGGCGAAAGCAAACGCCAAAATAGGCAGAGCTTATAACCTTGCCCGAACGAACTATTTGCGCTTAAATTTAGGCCACATTCTTTTTATAATCAGTAAGAATGGTAGTATAAACAGTGGAAGTTACGATAGCAAACGTAAACATAGAAGTACCGATGCGTACTGTACTGGCAGTATGCTTGAGTTAGCTGCACAGCAGTCCGCCGCTTTCGAGTTGTCTTACACGATTGTCCGATTGGCGTAAGCGACGTTGTCTTACGTGACCCCCGTTTGTCGAAGATATTCCATGTCTCACGAAATGATTACTTTCTACAGTAACAAAAACAAGAAAGGTGCAAATACGGTAAAAAAAAAAAAAAGCAAACGGCAGACAACGGTCCCCGCATGGGTACTGTAGCGCCCTCAGGGAAGACTGACGGCAAGCAGCGCTGCAGCCGAATCACGCAGTGCAAGCTCGTTTGTATACGCACGCTTATGACTTCATTGCTGACATCCCGAAAACGCACAATTTGGCGGGAGAATCAAAATTTAACCTAAACTGGATTAATTTCTCAGTGAATACGGCATCATTTGCAGCCGGACAAGCGCTAGGAGCTCTATAAAACACGAAGTCTTTCGAACAAAACAAAGTTGTCTTTGGTCCTGATGGCCCTCTAGCGCGAAAAAATCAACGAGCATAAAGAGTTCTCTTTACGACGTCGTTTTCAGGCCCTGCTCGTGGGGCGTAACAATATGGCCCTGGCTCAACAAACCACCGCCAACAACGCAGAATTCAGAGAGAAGTAATACGAGACGTAACTTTCATGACATTGATAATTGCGCATAGCGCCGAGCTAGGCTTGCTACAGCAACATGAAAATAAAGACCTAAAATGGTGAAACAAATGATCTGCAGAAACGCACACCACACGCACACAAACACTAACAGACGAAACAATGCTCACTGGATACGCGCATCGGAGTACGGGCACTGTAAAACATTCGAAGAATTTCATCTAAGCTGTTTTCATAAAGACAAACTGGCCGCGTATCTGCTGCTTTTGTTGCAAATGTCCACAAAAGACGATGGTCTTTCGTCCACATTTGCCATGTAAATGCCTCCCTTTGCTTTACCGCTCAAATCCCATGCTGTTCCTCTCCCATCGCGATCCTCCCAAGGTAAACACGCTGGAGGTTTACTCCAGTCAATTTAAATTTACCGCGTTCCACTGCTACAGGCTGGGTTGCTCCGTGCCCGCGCTGCCGTACGGCGGAGACGCGCGTGAAGCAAGGCGCCCTACTTAAAAGTTTATAAAACCACGTTGTTCTACTCCACGTGGGCTCCAAAGAGAACGTGGAACCTATCTAGTGGAACCTTTCCTAACTGTTGCGGCTCGATTTCTTAAAATGCCGCCAGAAGCTATAGTGGCGCGTGCGACAGCAGGCGATGGAGTGAATTTTTTTTTCTGAAGGGGATGTAGTATTTCATTTTGCAAAAATCAAGCATACATATTTTTTGTTATAAAGGAACACTGCAAATATCACTTGTGTATTCATTTTTGCTGTATATTTGCGTAATGTCTTGATCTTGTTCAACAATGTTGACAGGTATGAACATTGACACCGGACTTGGAGGTTTAGATATGACTCTGGTAATATAAACCTATTGTGCAGCTTCCCTTTCCCTTTGACCGGTTGGCTGAATCTAGTCATGACAGGCACACAGGCAGACAAACATTTCTTGCGTTTTAAGCAGCCCAAAAAGAACTATCGTCTTTAAAAGACAAAAGAAACGTTATCGCCCACGTCGCCGCGGCAGCCGAATTTCATGGCCCAGGACGTCGCTGAATTTAAGACGTGTTAGCAGGACAGCCGCAATACCATCTTTCGTGGAAAGTCGTGGTCGTAGCCGCAAGCGATGACGCACATACACAGCACAGGATTAATGTCTGAAACGAACACTAGAAGTGTGACAGAGCCGAGACGTCCACTCGAAAAGTCTTGTGAAGGTAGTCGTTAGTGGAGACAGCCACTCAGCATTAGCGGCTGTTCCGTGCTCCCTCACGTCATTCGCCAGCTCTGTGACATGGTTCTTGTGATGTCAACCCCTCGGAGGAGGAGGACGGAGGAAAAACTTATTGTGAGCCTAGGTGGTGTGGGAGTGGTTCCTCAGATCCCAGGAGACCATGGGATGACCAGTGCTGTCTCAGCCCTGGACACCAGGTGTTGCTGTGCATCGCAAGCCAGGCGCTGGTCGTCAGGTTCTCCCACAGCTCAGGTTGGGGAAGGGAAGTGGGTAAAGGTGGGAGGGCTGGGTTGTGTGCGCACCCCAAGATCACGTGTATGAGGTTACGTGGGTTAGGGCAGAATTTACATGTGGCAGGGTATTGGTGGGGTACATCCGATGTAGCCGAGTTTGGTGAGGAAAGCTGTTTGTTTGAAGCCTCCGGAGTATCACTTCTCTGTTTAGTAAGCTGCGGGTGAGGAGGGGAAAAATGTTGTTTGATGTGCCTTTTGGGGACAGGTAGCAAGCCCGGCTCTTCCGGTGGGATGCACGAGGTTGTTTAAACGAGTTAATATGTAGCCCTCCCTGCAGCAAAAACTGATCTAAAGAGCAGACCATCATTATTTACGAAAAGAATGCGCATAGGTTGCAAGTAGAGAAAATTTTTGCAGTAGAAAGTGGGGGTGTTTTTGGAAAAAAAAAACTGTATCTTTGTTGGTGCCTCGAGTACTAGGCTACTCACTTTAAAACCGGCGACTTTACCACTAGACTTTGAGGCTGTATCGCGGTACTGTGTTGCAGTTGTTGCTAGCGTATATGACAGCTACAGTAATGCAGAACACACAATGCAAGAATGGAGGCGGGTGGATTTTCAAATTCAAATGCGAATTGGAAGGGTTACTGTTTATTTATTTATGGTCAGTTTGAAGAATAGGTATTCTCTTTCTTCAAATATCTTCTTTTGGCCTGAACAGTCGGGCTTGTATCGTTGCTAACCTTGTTGTAGCTTCCCCCCTCTCCCCTCCACATTTGCGGCCCCAGTAAGCTAGAGAAAGATAAACTGAAGGAAACATTGTCCCCGGCATCTGCTTTCTTCCCAGCAAATGTCGTCGAAATACGCTTGGTCTTCGCTGCCGTGGCCACGCAACTCCTTCTCTGCTCCCCGCTCCCTCCCCTCAACGCTCTTGCCCTCCCGTCTTGCTGCTCTCGGGATGAAATAAATGTAGGCAAGTCCAATGCGATTCAATTATTCCGCCTCCGCACTTTTTTCCGGCCGCGCGTGATTTTTTCTCTATTTTCGTTTCTTGTTATGCCTGGAACAGGACGAGGGGAAGTTCCTTTTTTTTTGTGCTTGCTTTTCTCTCGCACCCGCTCGAGCCCCTTCCTGCGCCATTTTTGAAGAAGGAAGACCAGGACGGGGCCGACCACAAGTTATTTATAGTTTAAAAGAAATTAACGTTTCGGCTTCCACAAGGAAGCCTTGGTCACAACAAAATCTTGAAGGGGAAATAATCGCCTCAAGTACGTTTCACACAACGCTGCGCAGGTAACTTGCGCAGATTGCGGCATATTTCAGGAACGCTGTCTTTCCCTTCTTTCAATTACTGTGACTGACAGTCCTCCCAATAGCCGTTGTTAGGGATAAACATCGCGGTGCAATACCTATTTATGTGAGCGAACAGCCCGAAGGGCTTCGCGAATAGCGGCGGCTACGTTCAGGTTAAACGGCGCGACAAAGAATGACCCGCGAGGGCCCGCGAGGCTAGTAGGTGTTGCTAGTAGCCGCTCATCAACACGAACTGCGCACCTCGGCGCGCCATTTTTGCGTCTTCATACCAGTGGAACAATTTCTCGCTGAACGCTGTTTTCACCGCCAAGAAACATGCACCCCACCCATCACGAGGCGAGAAGAGCAGCGAGAGCTCGAGCACTCAACACGAGCTTTGGAAAAAACCCCGGAGTCGTATACACGGACGCCTCCCGCTGTAGAGGCAAGCCATACGCAACAATAGTGGTATCGACCAAGAACAGTCTCCTGGTAAGCGCAACAGTCAAGACCACGGACATCACTGAAGCGGAGGAGATGGCAATTGCTCTGGCCCTCACACAGACGCCGGCACAAACAATTGTCACCGACTCGCAGCAAGCATATCGGAACTACCAATCAGGATGGGTGTCACCAGTGACCCTTAGATTGCTGCAGAACAAAATAGCAAATAGAAAAATCAAATTGGTGTGGACGCCTGCTCACGCCTCCATGGAGGGTAACGAGTTTGCCCACCAACAAGCCTGCGCACTCGCACCCCAGGCTGCGGAGGAAGGCGTGGAGTACTGCCCGCTTATCACTTTCAGAGAAGTCACGCAGCACTACCGGCTAGAAAGACAGACACTCCCTCCACCTCATCCTAGCCTCTCTAAGGAGCAGCAGACAGTCTTTCGCCTCATTCAATCTGGATCCTTCCCCCACCCAACAAGGCTACACCTCATGTTCCCGGAGCAATACTCTGCCGAATGCAAATTTTGTAAAAAACCAGGATCACTCCGCCACATAATTGGGGAGTGCGACTTCAGCTCAGAAAATCCACCCCTCCTCCATCCCCCCACCCCCTCTTTTAGAGAGCAATGGGAGATTTTGGTGTCCAGCTCCTCACTCGCGACCCAGCTAGCGCTGGTCGACCGGGCGCAGGCGGCCATGACATCATATGGGCTCCAGTGAATAAGGAACCACTCCCAATTTAGACGCTCAATAAATGTATTCTCTCTCTCTCTCTCTCTCTCTTCTTCTCTCTCTCTCTCTCTCTCTCTCTCTCTCTCTTGTTTTGTTTTAAAAAATTCTGCAGAAATTAAGAGAATTATCTACTAATGCGTAGCATTCTTATACCGCTTGTCTTGAGTGTGGGTTTTTTTTTTTCAGCCAAATTTTTGGGTTTTTCTAAGTCCTGTTCAACCAATTATCTCTATTTACGCTATTATAACAATTAGAAGCGGACCTTTCGCGAAATCTGCATAATTGTGGAAATACAGGGCGTTACAGGGTTCGCCAGTTTCCGTAATTATTTATTGTTTTTCTTATTTTATTAGTTTTCCGAAATTTCGTTCTACCAATTATCTCCATTTACGCTATTATAAAGAATACATTCGGAACTTTCTAGAAATCTGCATTATTGTGGAAATGCTGGGCGTTACAGGGTTCACCAGTTTCCGTAATATTTATATTTTTCTTATTTTTTTTATTTTTCGAAATTTCGTTCGACCAATTATCTCCATTTACGCTATTATAACTATTACAGGTGAACCTTCCGCGAAATCTGCATTATTGTGGAAATGCTAGGCGTTATACGTTTCGCGATTTACCGTAATTTTTATATGTATATTTTTTGTTTTTCAAAAATTTCGTGCGAACAGTTATCTCCATTTCCGCCATTATAGCGATTACAGGTGGAACTTCCGCGATATCTGCATTTTGTGGAAATGCAGGGCGTTACACGGTCCTGGCTGTGGGCGTACTTGGCAAAGAATGCTACGCATTAATAAACTGTTGGTTTCAGCGCTCGTGGATGCCCAGTGATATTTGCCTGCGCGTGCCAGCTGCGCTGCCTTTTTCCGGATCATGTCGAACCAACACCCCGAGATAGCCACTTTAGTGTGAAAAAAAAAATTAGGACACTTAAGTTCGCTTACGCGCGTTGAAGGCAAAAACCTGGCGTTGTACTTTGGCGAGTGCCATTTATATACACGTCCACACGTCGACGCAGCGGCCACGGATATTAGTCAGCCTTAATACACCCCAATCCACCCTGATTCATCCTAATACCTCTTGCAAATCAATCATATTTAATCCATTTTAATCCATCCTAAAGAACCCTCAGTTCATCTTATTCCATGTTCATCCACCTTAATTACAGCTCCTTAAACCTTTTTCCTTCGTCAATTTTTTTTAATCCACCTTAATACCATCTTAGTAGTTATTGGTGTCAATGACTAATAAATCAATATTTCATTTTATTCCTCTTAATACACCTTATCTCACCTTAGTCCCAGCTTTGTTTACCTCACTAATCAATGCTTCATTCATTTCGGGGCCAGGAAAAACATATGTACACAAAAATGAAAAAGAGCCCCAGCCCTTGCTCAATGCCTATTCAATCATTACGTGAATTTAGTCATTATAATCATCTCTCATATAATAAAGGGCATGCTTCGGTTCGCTTCTGTCCTTCTATGGTCTTCTCACGCAATAATTTTGTACGGTCCTGGCTCTGCGTGACCTAGCGACAAGGTCTTTGAACGACACCTTTTTGAGGGTAAGTTTTCTGGCGACAAGGGCGCCAAGGAAACCTTCCAATGAGATGTCTATGGCTTCCTGTTTTTTTAATAATCTTGACTAAGAAGTTTTATTGTGACAACGTCGTCTCAACGAGGCTACATTTCCTGGCGACCAGGTCGTTCAGGGACACCTTCCAATGAGACGTAAGGCTTTCGCCATAAAAAAATATCTCGCGTCACCAACACACGGTAATCACACTGGTGTGTAATTGACCTGGGGTAACCAACGGCGCTTGCATATTTTCAAAAGCTTCGCTTCCCAGCTCTTCCACGTGACATGCGACATCACTTCGCGAGGTACAGAATGCTAATTAAACATGTCGTAGGCAGCGCCGCCAACCTAAACTAGCCTAAAGGATGCCAAATAACCATTTTTAACGAAATTAGCGCATAGAATGGATCTTAGACAACGTTTCCGCAGTAAAAAAAAAATAAGGCAGTTCCACTGAGAGTGCAGGCTGTTAAAGCTGTCAAAGTTAGGACCAATCAATCGCTAGAAGGACTGTGGCGAATATCTTGACTAGTTTCAATATCAGCCTGGCGTTCTTACCGAAAGTAGTCAATAGAGGCTGCTGCATCCACACACCACTACTTTTTCCACCCCTGGGTGGTTGGCTGGCAGCTAGGTGCTTAGAGCACATCCTAACCTGGAAGATTTTACAAGTTGCTGAAGCATGACAAAAAATAGGCAGCGTGAAAGGTAAGGACAACTTCTGTAAAAGAGGCTGTTTCAGCATTTTTTACTCTGACAGCGGAAGTTCAACGGTGGTGTACAGAAAAGTGGGGCGCCCAAAAAACATGGCAGTAGGGAGCGTCAAGGTGACGGCCATTCGAAATAAACATCTTTCTCGTTGACCGTATCGATCATCTGAATGCTCAATTCGTTAAGTTGTCTTGAAAAGAACAAAAGCACGCTCTTTCTTTATGAAGGATGCGCGCGCTCCTTCCCACGTATAAAAAGACGCAGATAGGAGCCGTTCATATTCGCTATAGACGAAGATGGACGGGCTACTTGCGTCGATCGGTCGCATTAACCTTCGCTAATTTACAAGAAGACAGCGTTAAAGTGAAATAATAATTGTTACACACGTGAGTTTGACGGCGTAAGCCTCCTTGTTTACCCTTCCTTGGCGTACGCAGCGATTCTAGACAAGGGTGCACTGTGCACCACCACGTTCCTCGGACACGTCGAAAACGTGCTTGCTATCGTAAAGTTTGACGTCGTTTTCCTAATTGGGGCCACTAAAAATACCAGTTCAGTCGATACGGTGAGCTCCAGCCGATTAGATTGCACTGTTCGCCATACCGAACGCCGGTCTAGCAGACGGCTGCGGTGGAGCTCTCCCGCCGCGGAACGGCGGTGCCGCCTTACCCTCTTTAGGTGTCGTACGCCCCCTATACTGAAACTGATTTTCCTGTATTTTCATGGTGTTGCGGGTGGGCACACTACCGTGACCCGCGTCGTCGAGGTAGTGTGCCTGAAGAGTTGTTTGCAGACGAGCGTTGCATCCGTAAAGAGCCAGAGGACAAACTTAAAGGGGCCATGCAGACAAAATACAAGTTTGTTTTATTCGAAAGATTTCGTGTTCTATAGTGACCCCAGCGCATGTCCGGAATCAAACGATGCTTTATTCACTGCGAAATTAATCAATTTAAGTTAAATTTTGATTTCCCCGCCAAAACGTGAGTTTGAACGACGTTTACGATGACAGCATCAGAGCAGGTCTTTCAGCTAAAAATGTTGTGGAGCGGAGACTTGTTTACTTTTAGTCAACTTAGATGGCGCCACTAGCGTCACTAAATAAGCTACGCTTAGCGACAAGCCATTTTGTGTTTTTGGTTTGTTTGAGACCGTATTTAAACTTGGCCTGGTTTTGTTGATGATGAAAATAATCGTTTCGTGAAACATGGTACTCGCTCGACAAAACATGGTCACGCAAGACACCGTCGCTTGCATCCATCGGCCAGTGTCGTCTGAGACAACCGCAAAGCCACACAGTGCTGTGCGCCTAAACCACGCATAGTGCGCGCAGTATCAACAGCAGTACTCGCCGGTACTTCTATGTTTACGTGTGCTTTCGTAACAGTACCGTTTGTCCCACTATTCTTACTTGTGTAAAAAGAATGCGCCCTACATTTAAGGGCAAATAGCTTGTTCGGCAAGTTTATAAGCTCTACCTAATTTGCGTTTGCTTTTTTACGGCCTCCACCAATCGCAGAGCTGGCTGGCATGACATCATAGGCTCTGTTGAGGGAAATGAGCTAGTGGGTCGCATGGCCATTCCCTTTCTTCCTAATTGTATAGCTTATTTGAGCGAAGTTTACGTTAAAAGTGGTGTCAGCATGATTATAACGAGGCAATCTTTAGAAGGAACCAAACTTGCGTTCTGTCTTCATGGCCCTTTTATATAGTTTACTGCTTGGCAAGAAGACAAAAACGACCCTACAGACCATTGTGGTGCGCATGACAACTCAAACAGGTAGAGTAACGTTCTCAAGCGCTGAACAAGATGCACTGGCAGTTCTCTCTGAGGAACGAGCAGATATACCTGCAAATCGTAACCGTCCGTTTTCCCGCGGCGCAAACACTATTTTTTTCAAAGCGTAGAAAAATACAAATAAGCAAAACAACTCCCACTGGTCCAGTTATGTCACTGCACGGTGCTCAGTGTGGAGGTCTGACGGGAGCTCCAACGTCTCTGAGGCGACCACATGTCGCCGTTTGCAGAAGATTGTTAGAACACGCACGCTTCGCTGTAACAGCCGGTACTGTATTTGCCTTGCAATGTGACGATTGCAACGGTTACCGCGTTATCATAGTACTGGTACCATCATTAGTTTGCTGTTGCTCGTGAGGGCTGTTTGCGAATTCACGTTCACGTGAAGTGTCACTGCTGAGTGGTAACGATGGGTAACCTTTATCGAGATAAAGCACCTTGATAACTTCGCACCTTTATGAGATATTGAAGGACTGACCATCTAACCTCGCTGAGAACGTAAAATATAGAGTCCCAGAATTTGTTTTCAGATGGCTACCTCCGGGATGTAAAAACGTAAGTTAAGGCTGTTCGAGCCTAAAATATATTAGGTGTGAAGCAACTTAACAACCTCGCATTGTCCGTCCGGCCTCTGATGGTGTCTCCCCAAGTTCTCCATTGTCCATGCACAGTGACTACAACGAGCTACACGAGAGGGCGCTACGCGCAAACACGAGTACAGCGAGCTACACGAGAGCGCGCTACGTGCAAACACGAGATGAAAGAGCAGGTTTGGCGCGCTGTTCGAATGGGGCGTGGAGCAGCGCCCCATTTATACTTGTCGGAAACTACAACGTTAACATTCTGAATATAGAGTTGGACAACAACTGGCTCGTGCAGTTCAACGCTAATTTCAACTATAATTTGCGAGAAACGGAGTTTAATTGCAGTTGCAGCTATATTGACTACAGCGAACTACACGAGAGGGCCGGCCTAGTAAAGAAGAGAAACGTGCACGTTTGGATAAAGCAAAACTTTGAGTGAATCATCGTGCACCGACGATAAAACTCATCCACATAATACACACAACTTGAGTCCCAGTGTTTCGCACCCTCGGAATCGTTCACGGCGTGGTTATGGCGTGAATTTTTCCCAAGACATCTGTGAGGCCACATGAAGGAAAAATTAGCAGTTAGCGACTGGTTATTCTGCAAGGTTACCAGGCACTACGACGAAGAGGACTAACTTTGTTTTCTTCACTAAGGTTTTATTGTACTTGTTTTCGCTTCCACTGCTGCTTCTGTAACGTTTTTCGTGTACTTCATCATCGAGGGTCCCAGTGCAGTCGCTGACTTCGGCACCCTTGTCTGTAAACTTCCTTTGTAACCGTTTACTTTTGATGAATAAACTTCAACTTCAACTTCAACTGCAACCAACTGCATCTACTCGAGACTTACGCTCGGTATTCCCTTACCGTAAGTACTGTGAATGCCTGTGTATAAAATTTGCGAGCCTGAGTATTTGGTTCCCAGCGGATGTGAGCGCCTCACATATTTGTGCTTATTTGAACGAGTCTTGAACATCGGTGTCATCGGTGGCTGATGAAGATCCAGGATCATAATGCTGCGACGCGCTGACCATTTGGGTGGTGCCTCCCGGATGGGATGCATTAGCCATTACAATACAGCCTCTGTCCTGCTCCTTGGATCCGTGACGATGCAGCATGGTTTCAGGTCGTCCAACGAGCGTGGTTGCGGGGGAAGTGTTTTATAAGACGTGTTCACACCATTTACGGGATGAAGAAACAAAGCGTAGAGTCGATCGGAGACGGTTCCTTCTCCTTGTCGGGGACCCTGATAACCTGGTGGAAGAGCGAGTGTCGAACTGCCTATGTGTTTTTGATGCCAGTTACAATGTTCAGCATGTCATATGACCCACCAATAAATCAGTTTTACCACATATATATGGCGCTGCCAATGTCCGACTATTTTTCCTTCATGAAAGTTTGGAGGTGTCGCGTGACAATACGGAAGGATTTGAGAAAATATGGGCTACAAGCAAATGTAATATTACGGAATTTCGTTCGTTTTATATTCCTCTAAGGAATCCGCTACGTTCAAAGCAAACTTCCACTTCAACTCAACCAAAGCCTAAAGCCAACGTCCGACCCCACACCACATACTCCAAAGACAAAGATCAATGCTGTTTAGAGAATTTATTCCATCGTCATCATCTCAGACCGTGCGTAATGGTGAGCTATATATTTTACGTATTACGATATGTTCGTTACGTGTGCAAAAAGATCACATTATTATGTTATCAGGTGTATGAACGACGTACCATTTGTGAAACACACTGGTAAAGTTGACTTTCTTGCAGTTCCTTCTGCTCAGGCGTCAACGCCATCAGTGACACATGGAAAGCATCGCTTTAAAAAATGCCTCACCTATTTTATTACAAATGTCAAACACCGCAATGTCCGCTAATTCACCTTGATTCTGGTTTCTCCTTTCTACTTAGTTTAATTTGAAAGAACTAGCCTTTGGAAACTTAGTCAGCTTCATTGCTGCCGCAGAAAGCGGTTTGCTAACAAAAAAAAAAAACCCACAAAACTCCGACTTACACGCAGGCATTGGCTCCGCTCGACAGTTTGTACGGCTTTTTATTTTTAGCAGCTGGCGCGCATGCTACGTGGCGCTTCTTGTCGCATCGGCCGTGCTAACGACGGCACGCCAATTCTAGCATAAGGGAAACTACCGTTTGAAAGCCAGATAGGAGGGCCCCAAAAGTAACATGACGACAATAATTGAACATTTCCACGTACGACTAGCGGCCTGCTTGCGTTTCTTGCATGTGGCGCTATCGCAGCGGACAGATCTCTCCGAGTCCTGGTCGCGCAAACCAGGCTTAGCATTGCCGCAGTTATTCGGCCACCTCTTTATGAAGCCGCGTTGAGGACGATCCCCAGCACTATCTTCCACCGCACTGTGATGAATGGCCACGCCAGAGATTTGCCCCGCAATTCAGTCCTGGAAAAACCACAAAAAGGAGGTGCCACGCGAGGAGGTATCGCTGGAACGCGAACCAAGATGGCCAGAAGCCAAGCGGCGGAGCAGGGCACGGTGCCGTGGAAACGACCCCGTGTGACACCTGGGCCACGGGCCCCCTTGAAGAAGACCGTCGTTACCTCCGCCAAGGCCCGAGAGCGCGTTGGGGCACCGTCATCGTTGCGCGGGTGCGCTGACTGCTGGCAATAGTAGTAGTACGAAACTTTAATGAGCCATAAATGAGGAGTGGTTCCCTATTGCGGGAATCCAAGCGATGACCGGGCGACCGATGCCCTGGATGCTAGAAGTTGCTGGACGTCCAGGTGGTCGCTGGTAATCAGGTTCCCCCACAGCTCATGACTGCTGAGGGTGGGGAGGGGGGGGAAGGAAAAGGTGGGAGGTCGGGGTTATGCGCACAGTAATAAAATATGAACTAGTGCCAGGATTGCAGCTAAAAGTGCGTTGGGCGGGAAATTGAGCAGGAAACGTGGTTAAGCAAATTTGACGGACGAACTTATTCCTTTGGATGCGACGAAGAGTTGCTCCGTTCCTACTGTTGGGGGCTGCCATTCCTGGTTCAGCACAGCCGTGCTCGAGGCTCACGCCGACTACACGCTTCTTCTCCGTTTGTCCACTTGTCCGGTCCACTGGACACGCATTTCACGGAAGCTGGGACCATTTCCTTATCAGGCGCATTTCTCTCGTACTTTACGAACTTCCAGAGTGCGTTGTGTACTTTCGAACTATCACCAGCAGCAGCCTGCCTACGCCCACTGGAGGGCAAAGGTCTCTCCCATAGATGTCCACTTATCCCGGTCCTGTGCTAACTGCGACCAATTTATCTCCACACAATTCTTGATGTCATCTGTCCATCTAACTTTCTACCGCCCCCTGCCACGCTTGCCTTCTCTATGAAACCCCTCTGTTACCATTAATGACCAATCTTCCCTTCCCATTATATACCCTGCCCTCACCCATTTCTTTATCTACTAATATTATGCCCTTAACACGCGTTTTTCCCAGACCCACTCCGCTCTCTTCTTGTCCCTTAATGTTACACCTATCATCTTCCGTTCCATTGCTGGCTGAGTTGTCCTCAATTTAAGTTGAACCCTTTGAGTGAGCCTCCGAGTTTCTGCCGTGTAAGGGAGTACCGGTAAGATGCAGCTGTCCTACACTTTGTTATTCAGGGACAATGCTAGGCTGCCATTCATTACCTGAGAATGCCTGCTAAATGCATTCCACCCCATTCTTATGCTTCTAATTATCTCTGCCTCATGGTTGGGATCCAAGGTCACTGCTTGGGCTAAGTAGATGTACTATTCGCTTACCACTTCCACTGACTCACTACCTATCTCAAACCGCTATGCTCTCCCGAGGCTATTGAGCATTACTCTAGTTTTCTGCTTATTCATCTGCAGACCCACGATTCGAATTATACTCGGGAAGAAGTTAAGAACGGCCATATTTTATGTACGGTATTACCCTGCCTAAGCGACGTAACCGGATGTCAAAGGGCACGAGCGTTTTGAAAGGAGATTGCTATAAATGCCTGATATCGCCTCCCTTACAATGAGGGTATGTGCAGTTATGGTCGTTGATGGCGAATGGTAGCCGCAGGGCCGGTTGACGTTTCCGGTCGCTAACGATCGGCAGGTTGTCGGTAGGTCGGTGGGCACGGAAACTTTGGAGGTCGGGACGGTCTCCACCGCTCAGGCGGTGACCGCTTCTTCACCCGTGGTTGCAGAGCTAGTGAGCAACGTTGCTGTTGCCAGAGTGGTACCATTCGTCAGGACTACCGCAACCACGTGTGTTTGTCGGCAAAGGTAGCTCGCAGCGTCCGTGTAACATGCTCCGGGATCAGTGGTACATTTCGCTGTGAAAGCCGTCCGCGGTGTTGCCTGCGACAAGCGTTATATGTCGGCGGCATGCGCTTTGGCCCTAGAAGCACCCGTGGGGCAGCTCGTTGCGCCCCTGTTATGCACTCAAGGGTGCCGATTGTTGGTGCGAGGAAATAGCCGAAAATGCTTAGAACATATTTCTGTGTAGCTGTTAGACAAAGTCGTTGATGCTGACTGTAAGTATGGGCTTTAATCATTTCAGCCAGTGGGTTAATTATGCAAGCCCAGATGTAGGAGGCCGGGCGTTCAGGTGAACAATGGTACTACAAGGGCTGTTGAAGGTTTTAACCGGATCATTGTTTGTTTTATTCCTCTCTTTCGTCTAGAGAGCCAGCTATGGTGTCCCTAAATACTTCTGCTGAATATCATGGTCTGAAGAATTTTGAATTTATCTGCTTCTTTGAGTCAATGATGGTTGGGCAGATGCGTTGAGCGAGATGAGTCAGCTGGATCCCAGTTTGTTGAAGTCTTAACAATGCTGCTCCACTTCTATCATAATGTTAGTTAACTCCCAGGATTTCCAGCTTTTGCGTTTTGAGAAAGACTTTGGCCTTTATAGTGACTATTGTATCTCGATTTTGCAGAACTGGTCGCCCTCGTCCCTTCGAGCACATCATGATTAGGGCTGGACAGTATAGTTCAAGGCTTCAACTTTTTGTTGGACTAGGAACAACGAGGCACTGTCTAAAAGCAGAGAGAGAGAAAACCTTTATTGAAGGAGCAAACAGGCAAGTCAAGGAGAACCGAAGTGCTGGTGTTGGTGACGCTCAAGGTTCTGAAGGAACGACCTCCTGGACGTCTTCTCCTTGAGTTAGGTTGGCGATCCTGTGATGGCCCTAGGACGGTGGCTTCCTGCGACCTCTTCCGCCCTCTTTACCAGGCGGACCTTTAGGTCCGCCGGTCAGGGCTGCAAGGGAGTTCTCCCATCTTTCTTAGAAGGGATTTCGATGTTAGACCCATCTTTCAAATCGACTCGAAATCTGACCTCGACGTTATCATATGACATTGAATAAAAGTTCTTGTTCATAACTCCGTTTTCTGCAGTCAAACTCGTTTCTTGGCCATGCGCACTGCCACCGATTCCGCCCTGTCTCAGCCCCTAGCTTCCTAGTTCCCCCCTCACTCGCATTAATGTTATTTTCAAAATGAAGAGAACTAAACGGATCCACGAAATTAGGGCATTTACGGATGCCAGTGTCCTTTCATTTCTACTCAGAAGTCAACACAACCCGGACGCCTGTCGATCTACCTTCAATTAATGGGTCCCTTGTGCAATACATTTTAATGCCACTCCAACCGAAGGCGAAATTTGCATGATACCCCCCGCTTTGGATTTCTTTGTGTGGGATTTCCGGGAACAATAATTTACACATCCTAACAGGCTCGTTTGAAGCATTATAAACCATCAATGACCCCACAACCACAAACCTCTAGCAAACCAAATCATTCATCATGTGACCGCACTCTACCGGAGTGGCTTGGACACTTATTACAACCGGATACCTAGTCATGAGGCCGCACTGCACGGATAATCTCGTGCAGCTGCGCATACAGCTACAGAGAAGAGTTTGTGTTCTAATATCTCCGCTGCCTACGCACCAGTGCCTTCCTTAACACCTTGCCGTCGCAATCGTTATTACACACCGTTATAAGATAGAAGAAATAGAACTTCGTTTCAACAACCTCCCCCCCCCCCCATGGCCTCCTCCCTTCTGTTCCCAAACTGTCACGAGCTGTGGAGGTATTCTTTAACAAGTACCTATAGCTAACGCCAGTCATACATCCGAAACTCTGCCCACATGGTGCGCTCGTGGGTACATAATACCCAGTGCATGGTACCCAGTACATGATACCTAGTGCTAAATGGTACGTGCTACCCAATCCTACTCCCTCACCAAAGCTGATCTACCTCACCTCATCTGATTTTGCCCCATTATGAAATTTTCTCTCTACCTCGAATGATCCAAAGGTAACCGTATACCCTCGCTCCGTGGGTACTCCAACAATTACCCCAACTGGACTTTTCGGTTTCCAAAGCTGTCTTGCAGAAGCAGTTTAGTACGGTGGGCATGCTGCCCTCTTCCGAATACAATCCCCACATGACTCCTCCCAAAAGACCCGCGACAAGACCAAGACCTTCCCCATTCAAGAACTTACTTCATCTTACTCCATCTTTTAACGTTTTAATCATTCTTTTCGGAGTACCCCCACCCCACCACGACCGATGTGACGTCCTGCATTTCAACGAAAATGTAGATTCGGCAGAAGTTCCAAGTTTAAGCGTTATAATAGCGTAAATGGAGCTAATTGGTATGACAGATATTTCAAAACCCCAAAAATTAGAAAAATACAAAAAAAAACTTTCACAAAAATCACCTGAAAAAATAACAAAATGTCTATCTTATGCATATCCCCCCAAACCGAAGAATAACAACAAAAAAAGCCCTCAAACGAGCATAGGAAGTATAAAAATTTGCGTAAATGGACTAACTCTGCAGTACTCCTTGCATTTCAAAAAAAAAAAAACATAACTAGCAAAGTAAAGCCCTTTAACGCTAAATGGTATATATTTACATCATTGGCGAAAGGGAGCGAATGAAAACTTAAAAATAACAAAATATTCCAACGTCTTTTGCTACTGATATATCAATTATTGGCAGTAAAGAGCTCACATTCTAGACAACGGCATAATAATGCAACGCTTTGTTATTCAATTCTCCGTACTTCCGCATATTTTTAAAACTTGTTTTCCGCAACAGGCCTAGAGCCTGCTCTACCTCTAATGCAGAGTATAGCCTCTCTGTCTCTTGGCCGTTCCTTCCCCAGCCGGTTAGATCAGCAAAAAGCACGGCTACACACAGCCGCTGCTAATTCGCATGCTTTTAAGGCCTCGCTTGCTTGCTGACTTGCGGACGCGCTCGCTGGGATGTTTCGATTTCATGTTTTGTTCACTGAACGATGTTCGCAAGGAAAGAGAAGAGACAATGAATATTAACATTTAACAAACTCTACACCGCCATAACCCGAAATAAATCGCTAAAAAGTAACTAGTTTACTGTGTGAAAAACATTTGTGGGTTGGAGCAATCCTTCGAACCGCGATGCTTCGACCACCACATTTGAAGTTGATAGAAATATAGTACAAAAAAATAATACAGACGTTTATTACAGGCCTATAAACATTGTGCACAAAAATAATAAAACGGCTGGAATGCAGATGCAAATTTTATTTAACAACCAGCTGGCCTTGGTGGATCCCTTGTCTGCATCAAATAACACGAGTCTGCATCCTCAATCACAGTACAGTTGAAGGTCGTGTTGAATTGCGCGTACGTGTATACAATTTCGTTCAATCTGAAATCAACAAATAAAACAGTTATGTAAATGTTTGAAGACAAGTTATACCCAGAATGTTCAGAACACGTTTCCAAAATCCGCGTATTTCGGTCAATGTTTTTGGATCGCATGCTGATAATACGAAGTATATCAATTAGAATTTACGCCTTTTATGCTAGTTTTCTCTTACGCACCCGCAATCTAAATTTTCTTCGTGTTACAATCCTGGTGTTCTTTTAACTGCGACGCTTGTTTTATTTCCAGCCATGCAGCATCGAACAAGAGCATAATGTGTTCGCATTCTTTACTTCGTACGTTATTTCAGGCTTTTACTGACCAATTATAAAACATTTTCGGTGTGAGTGAGACATTTGGGTTTGAGCATGTTATGCACCCCCTTCCAAATCTTTATCCCGCTAATTGCTACGGCGGGCAGCGGGACGAAATAGTGCTGCTGCTCCTCATCGGACGCTAACGCCTGAGACTACATCTTGTATATAGAAACAAATAAAACCAATCTTCTACTTGTGGTCCTTCGCCCCAACGTTAGCAGCACCGCCGATGCATCGCTCTTTATGCTATTATTTATAGTTAACTTGAGAAGCGCAGCCCTAAAATCACTTCTGCGCCCCTTCACGGTAATGCATGGTACGTGATGAACGCCATTTTCCACCGCGGCAGATAATGCTTTTCCTTTAAAGAGTCCCGTGTAATGCTTCCAGTCTTGCGGAGCATATGCCCCCACACAATTAAGCGTTCTTTGGCCAAGTATGTAGAGTCTACTACTTCTGTTGCTTGTGGCGGGCCGAGCGTTGCACGAAAAAGTGTTCGAGACTTCGAGAGGAGCTTGTCCAGCATGACTTTTGCAAGACTGGGTTATCATGGGCATATTATATATATCTCCTGATATATATATATATATATATATATATATATATATATATATATATATATCTGAACGATTCGTAGCGATATTGCTCATATTGTAAGTTGTGGACCTATTATCTTTCGCCGCCTGAGCAATCAACAAAGATCGTGGGTTATCGCTACTTGTAATTTTCCTGGCCCTTCCCCTTTTTCACTCCCTCTCCTTTACCCTTTGGCTCTGATTTAAATACGCTCTTCTCGATAGCATGAATGATTCAGATCTATATTGCCGGCCTTGACTATTGACCACCACAGCACGCGCTACTTGCGGTCTGACTACGCAAAAGCTCAGAACTGGGACCGGTGCTGATTTCTCAGTGTTTGAAGTGCCAGACAAGCGATTTTTGTGGAGTGCATGTCCTCTAGCTCATATGAAAGCCAGCGTTTTGTACACTGGGGTAACCGCCAGGAATGTCTGATGAACAGGCAGAAATATATTTAATTTTGTAGTAAAGTTTCTTGAGTCTGAAAGGAGGCGCCATATAGTGTCTAAAAGGTGTCTTACGTGTCCTGTAATGCCTTCGTGTCCAAACAACTCCGTGGATTTCAACGCGTGATTCAGAAAAACCGCATGAAGAAATGGAAAAGGTTGCACGTTATTGTTGTCTTAGCCGGGGAAAAGTTTTTAAACGCCTCTTAAATCTCCCGTGCAGTTAAAAGCATGGTGCCGCACATCTCACTGTCAAGGTTGCCAGAATTCGTTTTGGCGGGACACGTATTACTGGTAGATCTTAAAATTCCGACTTAAAAAGTTCAAGGGCGCTACCAGAAAAAACCGTTTCGGGTTAAGGTATTTTAAGTGATGACATTTCTTTTGCGACGAGAAAAACATGCTCGACAAAAATCGGTTGTCTGTCGCTTTAAGTTTTTAAAGTATTGTACTCAGCTGAATTTTTTTTCTTTCTATTAGAGAACGAACGTTTAGGGTGGAAAGAGAGTTTGATACACCATGCTGTGAATCTATATCTGCTTCGCCACAAACAACGCGAAGGGCAAAATATCGAATTAGTACGACCAGCGTAACATCCCAGTTAAATTGTCGTACGCACTCTGGTCCTCCAATTAAATTAATTGAAGCACAACTCTTCAATTAGACAATTCATCAGCGCAGGTAATATATCTTGGTCAGATCCGATGCTACCGAATTCGCTCTGCTCACTACAATGATTGCTCAGTCGTGTCCTTTGCGGATAAGCCGGCCAATGGCATTGCTTCTGTTGAGTGTTTTCGCTGTTTTGTGACGGAGGTTGAGTTAGAACACCACACTTATATTCTTAGCGATATTCATGCCTTAAGCATTCTGCAAAATCACAGACGCACGCATGCACTGCGTGTTGAAACATGTCATTCGGTGAAATTACCATTGCAGCGCATGCTTCCGTAAATGGTGGTTGCTTAGCAGGTTGATCAAAAATTACAATTTGTGAAACAGGCCAAGGAAAGAGTTTTATGACTACTCACTTATCAGGGAACTTATCTCCATCTTCAGCCCTACTTTCAATGCGCTTCCTATAAACGCTGTAGGGGGCAGTACAACTGTAACACAAAATCATAAACTGTTATATCGATTAGGTCATTCTCAAAACAGCACAAAATAAAACAGCACCATGCCAGAGAATTTCGGGCGTTTTCTCTTAAAAAGATGCATGGCTTGTTGACAACTGTCAGGGGAGTTCCATGCATGGTATATGAGAAGAAATGAATATACTACGCTGAAGATAAATAAATGTTATAACCAGGAGAAGCATATATACCAAGGCCAAAAGCAAGCATAGCACCCCGTTATAGAGCCTTTTGTTTTGAAGCCCCCATCTGAATAGTGTAATGTGTGTATATTTTTTTTAAATCAATAAACGGGATTTAACTTCCCATTTAAGGTATTGTATCATCTAACGTTTCAGCGGCAGAGTGGTTAACGGTCACGTAAACGCTATTTTGCGTCAAGTCAAAATTCGTGCTATTTAAGAGGTTCTCTGTCGGTGCATCGAGTGAGCTTTATCGGAAGTTTTACTCGAACGACAACCCGGACCTTTGCACATTAAAAAAAGCACACCTTACCAATGCTTAGTGAATACTTACGCTTCCCATGAAAGTAAAAAATATCTTGCTCTCTGAGTTGAGCCTTTTATCAGGTAGTAGGGATGGAGTAGTGTAATAGTCCGTACTGTTTGTCATGGCCTGTAAAATAGGTGTTTCGAAAAATGCATTTCTCAAGCGCGACTAAATTGCTTGCCTTAAAAATCTTGTCATGTTTTTTTTTTCTTTTCCTCAATTACTAGTTCCAAGTCCTCACTGCGAGTAAAATTTCTCTAAAACAGTCCCACCCGTCTTTAAATTATTGTGCTTACGTGCGCACGTGTGCATGTGTGCGCATACGTCCGTGATTTCCTGAGGAGCCTGATAGGACGCATTTAGCATAGTTCTGAAATTTAAAACACTCGCAAAAACAAGCCCATTTGCCAGGACCCGGTTCCCAACTAAGTCGCCGCGAGTTTTGAAGTAGGAATTATGCAA
The DNA here is from genome assembly GCA_013339765.2 of Haemaphysalis longicornis. Taxonomy (NCBI): domain Eukaryota; kingdom Metazoa; phylum Arthropoda; class Arachnida; order Ixodida; family Ixodidae; genus Haemaphysalis; species Haemaphysalis longicornis. Next base: position 89,076,697 of record CM023453.1, on the reverse strand, counting down.
ACACTCGGACCCACACATGGAGTCGGCTGAGAAGAATGAAATCCCGAATTTATGTAAGAATGCTTTACGTTACTACGCAGTCCGAGGTGCTAAGAAAAATCATAACAGTTCGTATAGTTTACTCCAACTGAATTCAAAAACAGCGAAAACAGAGGAAGCTGCTGTCAATAATCTGGAAGTGCCCAAAGTTTATCCTCAAGCGTAAAAAACTGTGCCCGTAGCAATCATGAAAATACTAATTCGGGGCATTGCCCAAGAAACTGGCCAACTTCAATCGGTTGCTAGGAATATTTGGAAAGCAAACTACTATTAACTAAAATAAATAGCTGCCTTTGGAAAATATCGAACGTACTGATAGTTTGGGATTACCAAGAAATAATAAAGGGTCCTGGCACAATGCCACGAGCGTTGCTTTCTTTGCTTGCTGGCTTCCTAAGCCAGCATTTCCGCATTTAATTTCCGCATTTCAGGCCATCAATGGCTTTGCCAAGAAAAGAGAAAGTGACTTTCTGTTTTCTTCCTTTTCCTTTGGTAATCCCTCCCATGTTGGCTCGGCATAATAATTACGGCGATCCCCTATAGCGCCAGACATAAAAATAACAAAAACTTTGATCGGGGGAACTCTTCCGGGCACCCTTTTTCCCCCATAGAACATACAGTTAGAAATTGCTATGTATTACTGAATTTTCATTTTTAGCAGCCCTGTTCACGGACCAGGAACATCACCTTTTATACACTTTACTGCTCTTGTTCGGGTTGTCATGTTAGCCCGGATAAAATGGGCAGAGTTTGTCAAATAAATCAAACGCTGAAATAACATGTACAAACCTGGTAAGAAATTCGCAGTCCAAGGTAGTCTTCTAACGTCTCAAGCTTATGACTGCGATTCACCTATAGTAGAAAGAACAGGAAAGAAGAAAAATAAGCAAAGGAGACTAAACTGCAAGCGGGAACTAACACCACTCAGATGCTAATGGCACCGGCGGTGGAATAACTACCCACAAATTTTGGGGGAGTTTTGTAACGAATATGTTTAGTTCGCTGGCAACCGCAGCTGTGCAAAATAACATCACCTGTTTTGATGTATATTTTTCTACTAAACCATGCTTGCTGTTGCAGCAGGAAATGAAGGAGTGCGACTACAAATAACTGTAATTGCATTGCGTTATGTGTTGCTTGTTTGCCAGACTTAACGAACAAGGCCCCTCCACCTTCCCTCCCCCCTCATAGAATTTTAATTGACGGGAAAACATTAACATTGCATGGGGAATTTTAATGAGAGGACGCCTGAGCACATCATGGCTCCAATACATCTTTTCTGTATTGAACCGTGGACATTAACGCTACAAACAAAAAACGAGATCATGTATATTCCAACGTCGTGGTTGTAAGACCTCAAAGGGCCTTAGTGGCCCCTTTCAAGTAAACATTGTCATTTGAATCATGACTGCACGCTTGAGCAGTCATAATCTGAAAAGGAAGATAGGTGGCCACAGAATCGTGAGCTATTATTTTGCACTGGAGATGGGGTGGAGTAGAACGCTCAAGCAGCAGCAAAACGTTGGGGTGGTCGATTTCGCAAATTATAAATTTTGTTCCTAATTTATGTACGTACAGCCGCCTGAGTTGTTAGTAATCGACTAATTTGCAATGAGTATGCTCCGTCGCGAAAGCAGTAGCGCAATGAAGCGTAAACGCGCGGGGAGCTAGGTTTTTGAACCTACGTCAACACTGCAGCCATTTCGGAAACTCGACATAAGCGGACTTCAGTTGTATCACAGCCGGGCATTTACTACCCGTTGGTGCGAGACAATATTCCCGTATAGATACGAAGGTCTCCGCCTGTTTGTCGGCAGTTCTTTCCAAGCGTTCAGTTTTGTGCAACCCACGACCATAACACACACAGAAAATAGCATTGTGAAGCGAATATTTAGTCACATTTTTTATCATAAAAAAGAACTGACGATACGTCACGGATGTATTAGTGAAATTGGGCTTCTAAACACAATGTAATTTGAGGTCACTGTAAATTTGGCGAAAATAAATATTTCAATGCAAATTATTGGGGATATAGCTTAACCCGAGTTCCAGACACGCCGTTTGGGTGAGGGTGTATGAGTCAATATAAAGCTTTACTAGAATACGAAAGACCGGTCGTACACATTTACTAATGTTTCTAGTAGTAAAATATGAAATAATGAATGAAAC